>JAYMSP010000177.1:0-70755 GCA_036897095.1 Plantago elongata | reverse complement strand
GACAAAATTACCTGCTTCATCTTGCCGTGAAGAGAGATTAAAGAAATCCCCCTCATAACTGGAAGAAGTGGAAGTACTGTCCCCCAGTAATCAACACAGGCGCAAGTCATGAAATAGCTACAGGATAAATATATCGATTAGAATATCGAGTAAGGAACTAACTGACGAGTAGTATTCAATACAATCTGAGGGAAAAATAGTGAGACCTACACTATCAGTTTCTGAGTCTTGTTTTTCAAGAGGAGATCAACAAATTGATGAGGTTTCCTGTCCGCTTCACACATAAGATACTGCGGATTCAGATGGCCAGGGCCACAGCACAAAGATTAGTATGTGATCGCATCTACAGGCTTTGAATATTGAATCGACATCAGTGGCGAAAAACAGAACGATTCGAAACAAAAAGAAGACAGCAAAAATACCTCTATGTTAAGGGTTGGAGGTGTTGAATTCTTAGCTTCAGTTCGAACTTCAACCCTCACTGGATTCCTTAATCCTGCTTTCGCCAGCTCTTCAACTGCCTTGGTTTGAGTAGCTGAGAAAAGACCAGTTCTCCGCTGCTTGTTTAAGCGAGATATGATCGAATTTAACTGTTTCTCGAATCCCATATCAAGTAACCTGTCAGCTTCATCCAGGATCAATACCTGTTTCACCAAACCTCACCATTTAAAAAAAAATACAGGAACTCGCCTTACAGACTCAACCATACAATGCCAACTGCCAATGAAGTATTTGAACTGCAAACGAACATCTTTGAAAAGTTTTTCTTTTAAGGAGGCATGTGATCAGACTAATAATAAATAAATAAATAAATAAATAAATAAATAAATAAATAAATAATGGAATAATAGACAGACGTGGAATCAAGGATTACCACAATACAATGTTTAGCAACACACAACATAACTCTTCTGTATGAATGTTTCACAAGACAGCTGGGTATAGAGAAGCAGAGTAATGTAAATAACAAATTGACATTACTTCCAACTATCAGACAGGTGATAGTTTTCTGCTTGCTATAAGATAGAAACATAGCATTGAACATCCATGAATGACTAATTCATTTACATGACACACATTGAACACCAAACGTAACCTTTCTTTGGCACTTTCAAGAATTCAGGATAAGGATTCTCTACCTCAATGTCCTTAAAATCCAAAAAGTCCATTCTATCCATAATGTCGCCCAACCTTCCAGGAGTGCCGATCATCAGATTTACCCCTTCCTCTTCTATTGTTTTGACATTATCCTTGACTTCATTTCCCCCAACCAGCAGCATAGGCCTAACATTTGACAATGTCTTAACAAACGGTTCTGCAACATCAAATATCTGTGATGCCAACTCCCTTGTGGGTGAAATAATTATTCCCTTAACCTGTAGGCACAACCAGATGAATTGGAACTATATTGTGTTTGGAAATGCTTAATGAAATCATCTTTGGCAAGCTTTTGTTTACCGATGTTTAAAGCAGAAGGTAAGGGAGTTTTAGCATATCACGCCACGATGCAGTTTTTCATGCATTATGAACTAAAATCATCTCGTTTTGACAATTTCAAAGTTCAGGAAGCTTAATTCTAGAGAAAGAACAAAAAATGCCTTTGGAATTAGAAAAACATGTGCAAACACAACTTTCATAGCCTTCAAACATCAAGTTCCTCGCAAACGAATGACTACTGATAAAACAAATTATGTGAATACGCAAACAAATTGCGCATATGACAATTCAAGCTACAACAATACAACAATATAAGCTTTTCTACATACAGGAGAATCAAATTTCAAACAAACAGCATTGATCTTAAGTGATAAAATTACCTGGTGAAGAAATTATTACTCTCTAACAGACATCAAAATACACGTAAATGAATTATTACAACAACAAAATATGCCAAAGAGCTATACATTAGGCGTTTCAACTAGAAAAGATTGAAGCTTTAGTGTGTAAAAGAGATTAAAATTACCTGGTGAGGCTTAGGAGGGTCTGCACGACGGAGAATTTCAACGAGAGGGATGACAAAAGCAAGAGTTTTGCCTGAACCGGTGGCAGCGTCAACAGAAACATCCTTATTGGTGCAGAGAAGAGGTATTGTGGCGGCTTGAACCGGCGTACAGAAATCGAAACCGGACCGGCTGAGGACTTCAAGAATCGGCTCGGAAAGCGGCGGTGTGAGGTCGGAGAACCTGGTGGTGGTTAAAGCTTTGTTCGGGTTCGTGTCATCGATTGCCATTGAAGAGCTTGGGACCTTTGCTGATTGCTCAGTTCAGTTCTTAAGGGCTCGTTTGGTTGAAATACCTGGATTTTTGGGCCATGACAAAATAGATCCTTAATGGGCTTTTGAGTGAGTTTTGATGTACCAAATCACTCCAATGTGAGTTCTCATTTTTTCGTACTTGTCATTTACATAATTTTCGATGTAAATATGTTATTTTGTAGCAGAGGCATTTCGATTATGTATTTTAAAAACTGTGCATGACAGTTATAACTAACATTCCCTCTTATAAAATGTCATGTTTGATAGTTGATTTGTTGTTACAAATATCTATTTAAAAATTTACCAGTTAAAAAATGATGTAATTTGAATTTTCCACCAAATAAAACACATGAATTTATATACGAAACATAAAAAAAACCAATATGTATACATTGTAAATTATATCTTGTACACTAATAATGCTCACTTATGATGGCTTAGTAAGAAATTATTATACATATTAATTGTATTTATAAAATGTTAATATGAAGATAACTTCATAGCTATTCAGCAAAAATCGAGTTCTACATCGTGATTATCTATACTGGTGAATAACGATAACCATCAAATAGAACTTGAATTGTAATCGGGTAACTTTTAACATCAAACTTAATATCGTGACCGAAAAATCGAAACAACATTTATCATAGGAGGGAAAAGCAAATTTAAATAGGTGCAATGGTGGTATTATTGACTTATTGTAACAGCTTGGCTGAGCAATGTTGTCAGTTTTTCCCTCATAATGTGAATCTCTTACCCGGTATACAAACTACATTATATATTTCAAATAATAATAATGGTGATTAAATATAAGTTACTTGCACTAGAACTAGATTCCAAAGCAAAATGTTTTTATCTTGTAAAGTTTACATTTACATGTACTTTTGAACTCATGTACCAACTTTAAATAAAAATAAAATAAAAAAAAAAAACTCATCTACCAACACACCTTTACAAAATTACTTTAAATGCATGTGAAAATTAATAACTATTTTGATCCTCGTCTCTAATGTATGTAAATAGGTTTCTAACTTTCATAATATTAATGCAAGATCTAACAAGCCAGAGTGATATAAATTAATCCCAAAAATGGGGGAATATCATACTTATGAGAAAACTATACCCCAAAATATGATGGCACAATCATTTTCTTTCCAAGATCTTTTATTTAAGTAATATGTAACCGATGAGTACAAATTGACATGTGAAATGAATCGATCCGACACAATGAATTAAGAAAATGATTCACTCGATCTATTGGCCCTCAAAAACTCGCACAAATCAGGCAAGAAGCCCGATGTGAATAAGACAATTTGCCCTTTCTTAATGGCCTACGGAATTTAAATAAGTGTGATAAATTGAAAGTAAAGTCATTTTTATAGTCTTTCTACATATTTGATTTTTTAAAAAACTTTTTATTGCTTTGAAGGATAGTAAAAATAAATAGATGCTTGTAAAAAAGTTTTTTAAAAAACAACTTGAATTGGAAAGATAAAGTTTTGAATATTTTGCTAAGGTTTTACATGTTCTACACGTGGCTAATGAATACTTGAGACTTTAGAGCATTAATAAGATTAGCATCTATTACTGAAATATAATAGAAACCCGTCTTTTAATTATTTTGCTGAAAAAAGTAACATAATAGACACTACAAGAAACTGGAGTAGTCAATGAACGTACAGTGACCAAATTATAATTTAAGGTTACATATGTCATTTCATCTTCACGTTGAAACACCCAAAATAGGGATTGTTGAAATACCTACTTCAATATGGTATTTCAAACCCACAGAAATTCAAAAGCCTATAAGGGAAGAGATTTCTAAATAGATAGCTCACTGGACCGACTAATACAACCAATAAACAAGGTATTTTTCAAGGGATTAAAATCCCTCTCAGATATAATATACCAAACACGCAATAACTTATTGGGTCGATTTGAGGTTTTTATTAGGATTTCAGACGATGTAAGATTAGTGCGAGTTGTTTCATTGGGATCGGTTCGTAAAGTTCGGGACCTTCGGGTTTATAATTTTATTTCGGATTGCTTGTGGATTGCATTGAATTTGAATGTTATTTTGATTTGAGTTATTTTTCTTACTCAACATTTTGCGTCAGATTGTTGCTATTCATATTTAATTTGAAACATGTCAATTTTAAATTTATATTTCCTTTTAACGTCTTATGTTAAGTATAGGTTATTCGTTATACCACCATAGATGCAAATTTAAAAATGATCTCTATATAAAATCGTCAACTATGAGACGGTCGTGATATTTAAATTCGAATCGTTGTACTTCGAATGAAATGGTGTATATTTGTATTTTTCATTTATGGTCGTTGTACTGTCATTTTCAGTATTAATAAAAAAAATATCATCTTAAACTCTTCAATTTTCTAGCTAATGTAACTTCAAATAATAATAAAAATATATAAAATTCGGTTGAACGTTGACACCATAGTGGACGTCAGGTGGTCGTGATGCCCGATCGCCTGGCGGCACAACTAAATTTTATTTTAGCAAATCAACGCCCTCAAAGTAATAATCTGATTTACAATTGTACAAGCTTTACAAACTATTAAAAAGGGGAATGAAATGACCTTGCCTAATCCACAAATGAAAATTACATTTAGATCAGGATCATTGTGATTGGACTGTTTTCTCTTCGCGTATCTTGTCACTCTGCCTTTTTTAGGTTTTTTCTATTAGTTACTGTGCCTAGCATGTCTCTCTGCTTCGCGTCTAATGTCTGACTGGCAAAAAAAAAACAACAATTGTGCGTACGTATCAAAGTGATAGTAGGTTGATTTTTCGGAGTAATCCCTCTAGTTTGGTAGGCGAGGATCATGTCTCGTTGTGAACATGGCACTTCTCCCCGTCTAGATTAGTGTGCCAACAATCGATCAATTGTACACCTCAAGCTTATATTCAACAGTGACAACAGCGTCAAAACCAAATTCTGGTTGCCACATTAGATGTTCTTACTACTCTTATCGAATAAATAAGACAAGTATGTGAGTATTTTAATTCATGTTTACACATATTGAGTCAACAACTCAAGATATGTTAGATGCGACACCTTTGATATAATGAGACTTTCTTAACTTGTTATTAGGTTTTGTTCTTCATTGATCTATTATCGATTCAAATTATGTTTTTATTTTCATGTACTTGGAAGTTGGAACAACGTTCTTTGTGATGATTATGGCTGAAGTTTCGTAAGTTTGCGATTTGAAAAAAAAAAGCTCATAAAATAAAACAAATAGCAAATATACATCGTTGTTACACTTATCTTTTTCTAATATAGATGACTTATTAAAAAACCTAAAAAAGAATTAAGAAGAAACGATTAAAGGACTGTTACAACTTACAACTTACAACAAAGGCATATGAATGTTCGTCAATATCTTTCTCCGACCATTGTATATTTTTACTATAATTTTCAAGTACAATAATAAAACACAATTTTGCACTTCAAACCTTTTTTTTTTTTCAGTTTTCTAACTAATATAACCTTAAATAATAATTAAAAAAAAAGGACAATCGTGGTCGCTTCCGACATCATAGTGGGCGTCGAGTTATCCCCTTCATTTTTTAAAATTTCTTTTTTCCGTTTAATTTTTGATTATTATTTATGTAAATTACAAATTACATTATATAAAACGATCGGGTATCCGCGTGTAAATTATACTATTATAAATGTTCCAACGGTATGATAAAAATGTTCTAACTTCTAACAGTTAGGCGTTTGTATTCAAATGGTATTCGTTAGGGTGAGCGCAGACGTGTGTCGGCGGGTTTTAAGGAAAAATCAAACCGACCCACCCATGACGGGTGATTATTTTTCCAACCCACGGCGGGTGGAATATTTTTTCAACCCACGGTGGTTCGGGTGATAAAATGATGGGCGGATTGGCGGGTGAATATATATATCCATGTAGTAAAAATGAAGGATGATAAATGCAAAAAAGAAGATGAATAATCTTCAAATAGAAGATATGAAGGTTCACTTAAACTATATTTATATTCACCGATATAATTGAAGATGCAACTTCTTTAGCTAATTAGTTTCATTATACTTAAATTCACAGACATATACCTACTTACATACGCGCGTGTGTGTATATACATATGAAAATGGCGGATAGGTCGCGGGTTGCACCCATCCACTAATAATGAGTGAATTTTTTTTCACCCATCATATATTTTATAAAAAAATTAATTGGTGGGTGCGGATAAATTACAGGCGGTTTGTACGGGTGGGTCGGACGGGAGAGTCTTTTGCACACCCCTACTATTCGCTGTTCTCAATATTTCCTATAAAAAACAGCTGAGTTGGCAATTGTAATTCAACGGGCTAGTTGATGGGCTCATCCTTTATTAGCCATTTAGCCCACTCTTAACAGATTAGGTTAAAAGTCAGTCATGCAGTTACAATTCCTTAACCATTTGTTGGGCCACCGAATGAAAAGTCTATTCGATCTAACCGAGAAAACGAACTCACGAACTTAAGATTTCTTCAGCTGGCAAGCGATTCGTTCTCTGCAAAAGATACAAAACTGAATAAAACCGATCGATTGAAACTGGCTATGAAATTCGAGAAGAAGAAGAAGAAATGAGAGCTCTTCTCGTCGTTCTGGTTTTCACGGCAGCGATTCTCCACCGAGTAACCGCCATATGCGAGCTCAATGTCAAGGACAAAAACAAGCTCTATTCCTACAGCTTGACCTCTTCGCTTCGTGGATTTCCACACGGCATTCTCAGCGAAGATGGGTAAATCGACTATTTTCCATCTCCTTTACTCTACATATGCTTTACGTACTTTACATTTCCTTCGAGTGTTTTGTGCAGTTGATAGTGATAGGATTTGATCGGTCAAATGTTGAAATGTGTGCTAATCGTGCAAAACGATGCTATGGAACAGTATAGAGGAAGAATTTCTATGAATTGAACTTAGGACTTGTTGATTTGTCAGTTTAAGTTTTGCAGTTATCTGTATGGTTGACTGATGTATGTAATTTATAGTCATATATTGGATTGGTGTAATGGTAGCTGAATAATGGCGACGGAATGGTATAAATGGAGTGGTTGTGCAGTTGATACTTGATAGTTGTAGGATTTGATCGGTTGAATGTTGGAATGTATGTTTATTGAGATTGAAGTTGTTGCTGTAATTGTGGAAAACAATGCTATGGAACAGCATAGGGGGAGAATTGATCTGGATAAAACTGCTGTTCTGTTGATGTTTTAGTTTAGGTTTTACATGTCTTTGTTGTATGCCTGATTGATTTGTGTTTGTGCAGTTGATAGTACTTGATAAGTGTAGGATTTGACCGTTAAGTGTTGGAATGTATGTTTACTGAGATTGAAGTTGTTACTGTAATTGTGCAAATAAAACTCTGGAACAGTATAGGGTGGAGAATTGCTTTGAATTAAATTTCGGCTTTGCTGATTTTTCAATTCAAGTTTTACATGTCTCTGCTGTATGCCTGACTGATTTATGTAGTTTATAGTCATAGGATTGGATTGGTGTAACGTCGGATTGATTTTTTGGTGTGCTGGTAGCTAAATAAGGGCTATGGAACGTTATGAACGTAGTGTTTCTGCAGTCGATACTTGATAGTTATAGGATGTGATCGGTTATATGTTGGAATGTATGTTTACTGAGATTGGAGGTGTTACTGTAATCGTTCAAAACAATGCTATTGAACAGTGTAGAGGGAGAATTGATCTGAATTAAACTTCAGCTTTGTTGATTTTTCAGTTTAAGTTTTGCATTTCTCTGTATGCCGGACTGATTTATCATTTATGTAGTTTTTAGTCAACTAGGTCATAGGATTGGAATGGTGAACTTTCGGAATGTATTTATTTTCTTTGAGAATTAGCAATGGCGGGTTGATTTGTTGGTGTAATGGTAGTTATCTAATGGCTGTGGAACAGCATGGATGCAGTATATCTCTGTCTAAACTTCAACTTTTTGTTGAATTTTCTATTTTAGGCTTTACATTTGTGTGTCTTGAAGTGTTGATAGCTATAGGATTTTTTGAGCGGTGGAATTTCAGAATATTTATTTACTTAGAGAAATGGTAATGTCCAGATTGAATATATAGTTGTAATGATGCTCAATATGGAACAGTATAGAGGGAGTATTACTCTGACTATTTTTTGTTGATTTTTCAACTTTTAGGTTTTACAAAGTGGGTGCTAATGGGAGTGTGCTCTGGTTTCAGGTTTGCGTTATCAGGTTATAATATATGATTGAAAGTACTTATACTATGTATTCAGTCATGGCATGTTTGTTTGAGCAACAATAGATTATTGCATGCAAGTGTATCAATTTAATCATTTGCAGATTTTGATTTTGTTGTAATTTTGTTCGTTAACATTGAGCAGCTTTGCGGTCCTATGATATTCAACCATGATCCTCCTCTTTGTGTTGATTGTAAGGTGAGGCTCTACTGAAGTACCTATGTTTTTCTATGTTTTGCTTGTTCGAAATTTGAATAACAACTCGGCCGTTATCTTTGTGAAATTTTGGGGCCTGGTATTAATTACTTGGACAGAAAACTGAAACTGCCCTTTTCCTTTTTAATTTGCTTTTGTTAATTCTACCTTGTGTTCTGTCGATCATGATTTGAATGTAACATATGCAATCTACAAATCCAGACTTGAGGAAATTAAGCAAGCTTGGCTATTTTCGACACTGTAATGGTTCTAAGTTGGTTATGTAAACAAATTGGACGAGTAGATTATTGATTGGATAGTAATAGTTTGAAGCTAAAAACATTTGGTGATAGTTATATCAACTGACGCAGCTTATTTTCTGTCATGGATAAACATTTGAAGGTTTGAACCAACGTACATACACTATCAGAGAATGTATTCTCCTATAACGATTATTCTCCAAACCATTGGAGCGTTTAACTGTTTCAGTTAGGAGCTTAAGTAAAAGAAGTTTTAGCACTTATCAGTGACATCATTACGTACATATGTAGGGCTGCGGTGGTCAATCACGCTGTGGTATGGGCTGTAGTGCTCTTGTTTCCAACAAAATAGATGGTAAATACTCGAAGCTTTTACATTCACATCGCATCTGAACAAATTCTTCTGCTGATTAATTGTTAAATTCTGCACATATTTACGGTATACTTGGCCACTTGCATATCCCAGCATGAAATTCTAGCATACCCGCAAATTGAGAATGTCACTCCACTTTTTTTTTTTTTTTTTTCCTTTGGATTGTCCATGATTGGTGTTCATGATCATTTGATTGAAAGTGTGAGAGCATTTGATTTGGTTCTCCACTTAGTGTTGAATATTTTTTTTGGGAGAAAGTGAACATGTACTAACACCACCAACCTAAAATATGATATATTTGGTTGAGCTGTTATAGAGGTGATTCATACATATATTGGTTAGACATGGACCTGAGCAGCTCATATCTGTTCTCAACATAGGTTTCCATCAGTTATAATCAGAGCCTTACTCTGAACCTGTCAAACCAATTTCCATATAAGTTTATACTTGTGAACCTGCGTGTGCCATATAGATACAGGCTAAATGTGATTAAACTCAATTAGTTGTTTTTCCGGAGCTTCTTTAGCCAAGACAAAACATCCTTAATAGGCAGGCTTCTTGTTTCCTTCCTTCTGGCAAACAACAGTTCAAGCCACAAAGCATTCTGTTAATCACTCCATGAGAAATATTAGGAAATAACAGGCTCTAAATCTCTGAATGCTAAGTGGGACAAAAGAAAGCAACTTAGGCCTCCCTGCATAACTGCAGGTGGACTGTAGACCTGATAATTCTAAATACTCGTTGTCAGAATAGCAGGTAGAGAATGGCAGGCATGTGAAGCTTAGAGTTGGGAGAGAACACGGTTTGTTCTATGGACATGACTAATCATGTTTCTTTATCAGCTAGAAAGCTAGTTTTCTACAAAACCAAAATAGATACTTGTTTAAACCTTGATGCAGAATCGGCCTACTGAATTCACAGATTTTGGCAGCAATTGATGTGTGGGTAGCCACTTACATAGATTATTATTATTATTATCTCAGAAGATCTTATACTAAAACGCTAGTAGCCAGGCTATCCTCACATCAATTCATTTTGCACAGGTTATCCCGTATGTACAACTCTTGGCCATCAATCAAGCTCTCTCGTAGATGTCCTTGGTAAGTTCTAGATCCTACAGCGATAGAGTTCTCTGTCATTCTTGAAATATGTAATTTCACTTCATTCCATTGGCTAATTTCTATGTCAGATAACAAGAATCCACACATGGGCATTGTTGTCAAGATGACAAAAGTCGGCCAGAAGAACAACTGCTCTCTCTCTGTGTCGGTTAAATGTAACTCGAGTGGACTCCAAGTATGCCTTTGTCTGTACTTACATAAATATCGATTGGACCAACCTTAGTTACCATAATTCAGTTTGATTTTTTTGCCTCACTCACATGGGTATTTTTGACAGGGACCATCTACGCTAGAGACTATTGGATTGTGTGATTATGTAAGTCCTTTGATCTTTTAGTAATGCATATGTAATATGGTTTCGGTAACTATTAATTATTTAAATTCAAAGCCACCCCGGCCTCTGCCACTTTACTTTTCAAGTTTATTTCACTTCTTGCTGACAGACTACAGAGCTGAGCCATCCATCGGGCTGTGCCAAGATTATATCCTCTCATGGATATGGATTGGGCTGGTTTGGCATCTTCATGATTATGTGAGGCTCTGCTTATAAACTCTTATAACATTTACAACCAAAATGTGCATACGAATAATGATTGATTTCATCATCCAGAATGATATGCCTCTTCGGAGTGTACTTGGTTGCTGGTGCTGCTTACCGATACTTTGCCCTGGACATTCGTGGTGTAGATGTAAGTAGAACCTCTTTAGTTTTACTTTTGGAATAGAGGTTTCCTCGTGATTGCTTATTGGTTTTATTCATTTATTAGCTTCTTTTTAGACTTTATATGCTCTTAAAATAGTATAGAGCTCAATATGATCAATACTCTTTCTCTGGTTTTGTTATTCAATGAACATGACATACGTTGCAATTTAAGTTCTGAGCTTTGTAACTGAAGATTACGTAAGTGGAGATATTGAAACTGATAAACTGAGGTAGCACAATTGTCTTCAATTTTCAGATAATACCAAACTTGGAATTCTGGGCTAGCTTACCACACAGAATACAGGTACTTCTGATGTGATGATATTTGCTATATTTTCCGAGTTTAATGTTTGTTACCCTATATTCTTTTAATTGCATGAATAGGATTTTCACATGCACATTACTCTGTGCAGACCTTGTTTGCCTCTTTAGTGCAGAGATTCAGAGGACCTTCACAACGTTACAGGAGTTCTTATTCTCCAGTGAACTTTTGAACTGCCACATCTGAAAGTAATGTCTCTGCAACAGAAACTTTGCAAGCATACCACAGTTCTCCATGTTAGTGATCTGGATAATTTGTCCCACTAGTTACTGTTCTACATTTTTCCCCGGGATGGTATGCTTTGTACAAGATTCACTAGTACGTTGGATTTACCAGTCACTGCCAATGGCCTGGAGAGTTGTAGTTCTCAGATTGATACATTCTTTCTAGCGGATGCTGTAGCATTTTAATTAGCCATACTTACTCCCAATGTAATATTGTTGTTGTTAGCCTCTTCATTCACAATTATGTACTGATCGGAATTCTATATTTCAATATCAGGACAATTCAGAAGTACAATATCTTCTCTTTTAGTAGGTGCATTTATAACAACATTTCATAAATTCTGCTCTAACATATATGCTAACATTCGAGATCTTACTTATGGCTATTCATTGCACATATATTCGTTCTGCTCTTTTCATTTTGCACGTGGTAGAAAGTTGTAGATAACTTATTTATTAGTTCACAGGTTACATGAAAGAAATAAAAAATACGCCATAGGCTTTAACAACTCATGAAACCATTGTCGTCTCCGTGTTGCATCCCCCAAAAACTGGTGTTCTCCCCATACATCTTCGCATTTCTAGCCATTCTCCTATTTGTTTCTATCTGTCAAGTAGAAGATCTAAGCTACATCTATTCCTTGAAAGATCTTGAATATAGCCCCAGGAAACAAGTAATACGAAGTATTGGTTAGTCTTCAATGCATTAGTCTCTGTTTCTATTCATTTTCATTTGAGTAGACTGGCATGCTTTTTTCTACCTTTTGGTGACAGGGGAGAGGAGAGAAAGCAAGGCGTTGCCTTTCTCCACAGGAGATGCTGGTGCGAGATGTGATGAATTTGACGGGAGATGGGTGCGTGACTACACTCGCCCGCTATATGAGGAGAATGAGTGTCCTTATATCATACCCCAGTTGACATGTTTAGAGCACGGGCGACCAGACAAAGACTACCAGCATTGGAGATGGCAACCTAATGGTTGCTCTCTGCCTAGGTAAGTAAAATTTAGTGTTTAAAACTGTCGAATGTATGTCCTCAATCTGACATTTTTCTATTTACAAATTTACAGCTTCAATGCTACATTAATGCTTGAAAGTCTCCGTGGAAAGACAATGTTGTTCGTAGGTGATTCTCTAAATCGAGGGCAGTTTATATCCATGGTTTGTCTAATACACAGACTCATCCCTGAAAGTGCTAAATCCATGGAGGCTACATTTGATTCTCTAAGCGTTTTCATTGCCAAGGTGATCAATGATTCAGATTTATATATGTATAGTACTAGAATATATGTTCTTGTTCCTTGATTTTGTTTGCTTTCTGAACGAAATTTATAAGATGAAAAGCCAAGTGCTGAAACCCCATCTTTGACATGTCGAAACTCTCTATCAGGATTTGCACAACCAACCTTCAAATATTTCAAACTTATCGTCCCTTCAAACTTATCGCCCTGTCCTGTATATTGTTTACCTGATATTATTAGTCTGATACTATGCAGGATTATAATGCTACAATAGGATTCTACTGGGCACCATATCTGCTTGAGTCGAATTCGGACAATCCTACCAACCATAAATTAGCTGGTAGTGTTGTTCGCAACAATTCGATTGATGTTCACGGACAACACTGGAGAGGAGCAGATATCATTGTGTTCAACACTTATCTTTGGTGGATGGCAGACATCAAGATGCTGTATGTTTTCTGCATATATGCTTTTATGATCAATGTTTACAAATACATAAATTCATGCATAACATTTGGTTTTGTTGCCCTTGACAGAAAAGGCTCTTTTGATGATGAGGCGAAAGAAGTCGTGGCAGTACCAAGGGATGACGCTTATCGTATGGCCATGAGCAGTTTGGTGAATTGGATCAACGAGAATGTTGATCCTATGAAAACCAGAGTTTTCTTTAGAACTGCATCCCCTGCACATAAAACGTAGGGTTACGTGATTGCTTAGTTAGCTGTAGCTGATTAAAAAGCAACTTATTGGAAAATAATCCAACTCAAAAATGATTTTCATTTGATTTGTCCAGGAGCAGGAACTGGGGAGGTCCTCCAAATGGGAACTGCTACAACGAAACAGCTATGTTAAAGAACGTACCGAACTCTGGTGTTGTAAACAGCATAATGGATATCATCGTGGATGAGTTCAGCAAATCAAAGGTTCCGATTACAGTCATCAACATCACTCATATGTCGTACCTAAGAAAAGACGCTCATACTTCCATTTACAAAGCACAATGGCGAAATTTAACAGAGGAACTGCTTGCGAATCCGTCAAGTTATGCTGATTGCATACACTGGTGCTTGCCTGGTGTTCAAGATGTCTGGAATGAGATTCTGTTTTCAAAGCTTTTCTAAGCCTGATACATTTCTTTGAATGTTCATATATGACACAACAAGTGTAGAAACAAGTAGCTCCTTTTCTTTTTCTTTTCTATTCTGAGATAAAGCTTATAAATTGAGCTTCTCTTAGAAAGATTAGCTTCAGTGGAGCAGATGTGAAACTTTATATTGTATGCTTACAATTCAATTTTGAAATTCATTGAGCTCTATTTCTCTATTATGAACTGTGCAATTTATTCTGAAATATTAATAATGTTGTAAAAAATGCCGAAATAAATAAATCCTTTACAGAAGTATTAACAGGAGAACCAAATGTATGCTTTGTTCAGTGAACATGTATCAGATCAATGTTCTGGTTAGAATTCGAGGTTAAATATAGTTATCGAATTAGGAGTTTTTCGAAGTGATATAAGCCTTATGTTCTTCCATATGGTAATTTGTAGCAATGCTCTAACCATATTAAGTGTTTACTACGAATGTAGATGATTTCTGAGAATTAAATGGCTCTAATGTTCAGCTATTTTTTCCAGATGAAGATTTGATTAAGTTTTGCGAGCTTGCTTTCTGTAGCTCCAAGACAATTTAAGAGTGGCTGAGTTCTAGTCTTACAGTACATTAAATGTCTATATGAAATTTCGCTGGCCTCGAATGGTTGTGATTTCATTACTGAATGCTTTGCTGTTCTCAGTGGTTGCAAATATGATGTAAAAGCTTGTAGAGTTGTAGTGATGCGATATTGGGAGTGCAGCTAGCAAGATGCTGTTCTGTTTCGATCTTTTGGAAGCACGTTCATTAAATCCGAGGTAAGAACTTACTCAGAGTGCGCATGGCCATACAAGTTATGTTTTGTTTCTGTATTCTACAAGAGAAGCATTTTTATGGAAATTTTAAGTTTCTTTCTTCATCTGGATACATGTACGTTTCGATTCTATATTCTGCAAGAGAAGCATAATTTTTCCTTCTTCTGGAGATTTATATTGCATCCACAGTTTCACACACACAAAACACATGTTTTTTACTGAAGTTTCTTTGTGCCAACAAAAGAAATCAGGAAGTAAGAACATGGATGAAAAATGAGGAAGCAATCTCCTTCGTCCTCCTTTTTCACAAAGGCTCTTCTCTTCCCCTTTCTCTTTGTAGTTCTAGCCTTGATCCTTTTCCTTGAAGTGTTTCACATAAAAGACTTGAGTTATTTTTCTTGTTTACACGATCCTGATCATTGCATAACAAAGTATTCAAATTTAATATACGGTGAGTTGCTGGTTATCACTCTGTAGTTTGCTATGTAGGTTCATTAGGAATCATTGCTGATCGAACATTGCAATATTTGAATGCCGTACAATCTTTTCGAAAACTCTTAAAGAATATGATCAGGTAAGAGCGTTCTGAGTTTTGTTTGATTGAGTTTCTGGTATTGTTTATTCTTCACAGTAGGAAATGAGAGAGAGAATCTGCCATCGCCGCCTTTTTCTGTTGGAGAAGCTAATGAAGGGTGTGATATATTCAGAGGAAGATGGGTGTCCGACGATTCTCTGCCTCTTTACGAAGAACAGGACTGCCCATACATTGAGCGGCAAGTAACATGCCAGAAACATGGCCGTCCAGATAAAGGATATCAACGTTGGAGATGGCAGCCTCATGGCTGTTCTCTTCCAAGGTCAGCTAGTTTGGTCTGTTCTTATTCAGGACTCATTTTCTGATATTCAGTGAATTAGGCACTAGTGTTTGGCTTTTGCCAGTGAAACTTTAATTCATATGTAAACTTGATATTCGTCTCATCGTGGTAACTATATATCTGCAGTTTTAATGCTACATTGATGCTTGAAAGTCTGCGTGGGAAGAAGCTGATGTTTGTTGGTGATTCTATAAACCGGAACCAGTTCTTCTCCCTGGTTTGTCTTGTCAACAAAGTTATCCCTGATCAACATGCCAAACACATTAAGATTAATTGGTCTGAGCCAACTGTTTTTGTAGCCAAGGTAAGTTTACTAGCTGCACCTTAAGAATGGCCTACTTTTGGTGGAAAAAGAGTTACATGATCGAGCTCACACGTATGTACTGCTTGTTCGTGTTCAGGAATATAATGCTACATTTGTGTTTTACTGGGCGCCATATCTGCTGCGGTCAAATGCTGATCCGAACTTGAACCTAGGTGACAATCCAAGATTGTTTAGAAACGGAACCATCGACGAGCATGGAGTATACTGGAAAACTGCGGACATACTTATATTTAACTCTTATTTGTGGTGGAAAAGATCAATAGTTAAGCTATTACGGTAAGCCTGTATACTCTTTCGATGAAGATTCATGAAGCATTCTTGGAATCTCATCTACATGCATTTTTTAAACAGACAGGGATCTTTTGACGATGAGGTGAAAGACACTGTACTCCTGCCGACACCTGATCTGTATCGTATTGCCATCAGCAGCCTAATCGAATGGCTGAACAAAAACATAGACCCCATGAAACAAAGGGTGTTCTTCAACGGCCAGTCAACAACGCATTCAGTGTAAGTATTGAACGTATCAAGAACAAACCGTGCAATGTTGTGGGTGATGTTGTCACACGCTCGACAACACTGCACTTTCAAGTATGATTAATTTGTGAACTTTTACGCAAGTCTTTAACCTGTAAACGTTTTCATGTCCATTCATACAGGAGCAGTGATTGGGGAGGGGATCCAGACGGAAGCTGTTACAATGAGACGACAATGACAGACGATATCAGGCACTTGGGAACTGACAAAAGCTTCCTGCGAGTTCTTACTGACGAATTTCGCAAACTGAAGGTTCCCGTGACATATCTGAACATCACACATCTGACAAGTTACAGAAAAGATGCACACACTTCAGTCTACAATTTCAAATGGACACCTTTGACAGAAGAAGAGAAAGCCAGCCCTGTGAAAGCTGCGGATTGCATACATTGGTGCCTTCCTGGAGTTCCCGATACGTGGAACGAAATTTTGTTTTGGAAGGTTTTCTACCCTTAGTGGTCGTATCTTTTAGGTGCATTCTCTTAATTTACATTGATGTGAAAGTGGTTTTTCGTAATGTTAATTTCCTTTTTGAATGAAGAAACATCGATTTTTAAAGAGGACGAGTAAACAACACAAATGCTATTGGGTGAGAATGAGAGCTATACTCTCCCATTATTATTTCCGGCCACTATACCACCATCGTGACCGGTAGTTTCAAATACTTATTTATATTTTACGATATATTATTATGATATATAAGTATACGAGAGTGCAGAAGGTTGTAGGACCAGGAAAATTGTGCATACCAACAAACCACTGGGGAATATTGCTAGCCATCCATATTTTACCATCTGTGTAACTTTTCCAAATGATCCCCAATTAGTCAAGACTAACACATGAATTTATCATTTTTAGATATTTCTAGGTACTTTTTTGTGTTGAAAAGAAATTGATGAATTTGAAAAGTACTTGTGTATATGGTACGTAGCTATCACAAATGTTGGTAAGGATCAGTCAAGTGGTGATACTATAATTATGACTTGTGACCTAAACAGTGACCAATTTGCTGACCGTGGTAATTTTTTATTGCTGCCTTACAGTTAACTGTTCACGCGCCTGTAGGAGCAGTAGAAATGGAGAGTCATATATCTTGACCTGGCCGGCGGCCAACCAACACAACGAATTTCATTCATGACTCCTATTCCGAAATTACTCAGAACAAGTCATACTGAATATTCAAGAGTTTCGGAGAAATAATCCCGCATAATAGATGAAGTTTTCAACGAAAATCGTTACAAGTATCTTATTGAGCTAGTCGAGTTGAAGAAATAAGTATTTTATCAATTATTAAGGCTCAACTCCCAGCTCCTGCTATATGTGTTATCAAACTTACTCTATAGGTTCAGTTCACATTGTCGAACAACAAGTTATTTGCATTTTATAGTACAATATGAGTTACATAATAAGTATATAAATTTGAATTTTTCTATTTACATTTTATCATTACTCTTAAAATATCAACCCCAATTAAATAACATGTTGTAGTAGGTCGTAAAAATAAGATCTGACTCGAATAAAATGAGACATTAATTCTATCATAAACAGTGTATTAAATTTCTCCGTCAGTTACAAGCTAAGAATAATGATAAACAAAATTGAGAGAGCAAAGAAAAGCAAGAAGGTACAAGCGACGAAATAAAGGCCAGGCCTGGTTGGCAAGTTGCAAAGCAAGTTGCAAAAATTTGCACTAGCTTAACAAAAATTCAAACTTTCAAAAATAACTCTATAATAATTTTAAAGTTCCATGACGGAAAGAGATAATATCATAATAATGTTATGCAACTTGTGTTTTTTTGTTTGGAATTCGTACAACAAGTTGTGTGTCAATTTATGTTTTTCATTTCTAATTCCAACTTCCATTTAATTTAACAGAATTCAATTGATTATTATGTATAGTTGAACTTTAACAATTATCAAATAGACCGGCAAATTTACGAGTTGTTTCATTGGATAGGACGTATATCTGTGAATCCAACCACATTTGTAGTTTTCATTTTACGATTTTCTTTCATGATTTAAGTGATTTCGAGAAAAGGAAAAGTAATTTTAAAAAATTAAATCTCTTGAGAAAACATAGTGATTTTTTTGGTGTAACAATGATTTTTTTTTAAAGGTTTTGGTGTAAAAATGAAGTTTTTGAAAGGTTTAATGGTCAACTAAGTCAACGACTAATGTCGTCAAAATTTTGATGTAACGTCAAAAATTGAAAGGTTTTAATGTTAAATGAAAGAAGAAAAAGGTTGTGTTGTAATTTTGACGTGAGTTAAAAGATTTTGGAGGTAACAAAAATTTTCACTCGTTTAATCAAGTACATCTATTTGGCAATTGGCATAGTTGCATTGTGATTTGTGCATTTTTATTTATAGATTTGTAATGTAGCAATGTAGCATAAATGAAAGGATCCAAGAATTACAATAAGTGTACTGATCATAGCAATATTGAACAATGGTAGTACAATACATGGTATTGCCAAGTGCTAATCCTATTGTCAATAGAATGTTTTCTGAATAATAGAAAATTAAAATATATCAGGTTATAATGTACCAAAATTTTAATGATTTTTCCCCAAATTATATTACGAAATACCAAAAACTATAGATAAGAAATGTAGGAAAATTCAAGATTTTTTCAAAATTCAATTCGTAATTTATTTTAACCATACACTTTTAATTAGTTAAAAAAATTCGTGAACAACCAAAACAAGCAACGTTATCCATTCTACTCCGTATAAGATAAGAGTAGTGTATGTACCAATGTACAATTAATATGCACGTTCACTATTTGCTCAATTTAAATTTGCACAAAACAAAAGTGCATACGTAATATACTCAATTTTGATTATAATATTTAACTAAAGATATACTATACACTAGCTAGTATGATACCATGCAAAAACATTACTATACTGACAAGTTGTGAGATATCTCAGCTACCCAAGAGGAGGATTACTATGACTTGGCCGACCTTCAAATCTTGAGTCTATGATTTCAGTTTTTGCATATGATACTTACTCATATATATAGTAGGTTAGCTCGAGATTTTTCTGATGCACATCCAGTCGTACTCATATACATAAATTTACTCAGGATTTTTCTGATGCATATTCAAACTCATATATGTAAGTTAACTCAGGATTTTTCTGATGCATATCCAGTGAAAATGTAGTTGTTACAGATTTACAGACCCTGACATATTTATGAAAGAGAAGACATTGTTTCACACATACACAAAAGAAATTTACACGTAAATACTAAAGATCGATATTAACTTGAATTGATAATATCCATTCTATATGATCAAAATCTCACACAAAATATTGAGACGGAGAAAAAACCTACTAAAAACATACAATATGAACAATACCCAATCAATTTATATTCGTCTCTTCAATAATCCGTACAATACGATTACAAAGGAAAAAAAACACAAATGATCAGCTATCGAAAATAAATATTACCAACATGCATCAACAACCATACTTACAAGATCCAGTCTAAAAATTAAAAGAAAAAAAAAGAAATGAAGGAAAATACATTGAACCTTAGATTAGTAAATTAAAGGATGATTAATTAATTAATTTGTTGAATTAATTAATCATTTGTAGCAAATTGAAAAAAAAGAAAGTTGTCACTTGTTTTCCACAATCTTGGCCAAAGATTGCAAATTACACCTCAAAATGGTGTCAACAAACGCACACGTCTCCTCTTTCGTATTCCCCGGCGGCACATCCACCACATACGACTCCACCACCACCGTCTTCCCCTCCTCTCCTCCGCCGTGCAACGTCGTAACTGACCGGTAATTATGCAGCCTATGCTCCCCTCCCACAACCCTAAAGCTCATCACATGATTCTCGTCGTCAAGAATCTCTAGTCTCTCTGTGCTACACTCCGCCGGTATTCCCGATACCACGTGCACCTCACGCAACGTGCCCACGTCACCGTCTCCGTATATCACATGGCAAGATTTAAGGAAGTGTTTGTAGGTTTGAGGCTGGTCGAACCGGCGGATTACGGCCCATACCGATTCTAACGGGGCGTCGATGGACCGGATGGCAGCCGACGAGCACTGGTGTGGGCCCACGGCGTGGGTGTGGTGGCGTAGGATATCGTCCGGGGTGTCGGCTGGGGGTTGTTTGGGGCGGAGGAGGGTGGTTGCATGGTGGTTGTGGTGGTCTAGGAGATTCATTCTTTGGAGTTGGAGTTGACAAGGCATTTGTGATCTTATGGATTATTGGATCGGAATGGATTAGTTGTTAAATTCTTGGAGTGAAGGAGAAAAGTGGAGATTGATGGAAAAGGGTAATACAAAATTATGAAAGCTAGTTTTTAGTGTGTGTGTTTATATAAGTAGATATTAAATATTATTAACACAAGTGTGCATACAACTAGTTTAAGTGTATGGGTTGTTTCTTCAAGTAGCTAGGTCAAGTGTGGTACAAATTCAAATCTATTGAGGGAAGAAAGAAGGCCAATTTATTTATCCATCTTGCCATCCACTCATTCCCTGTGATTATGACAATTGATTAGAGCTTTTAACCAATCAAAATCATAGTTAAACTTTTGGTTAAGATCCAACACAACCTAGAATATGTGTGAATATGTATAAATGCCACAATACGCAGTACGAAAGAGATGCGTGTCTAACATATTCACTTGTTGGGGGTATGCAAATTAATGCCCGTTTGGTAGCTGAAAAGTAGTTGATAGCTGAAAAATTAGCTGGTAGCTGGTTAATTGAGTTGTCAAATCAGTTAACTTTTCAGCTAGCTTGTTTAAAAAGCTACGCGTTCAAGTAACAAGTTTGTTATGAAAAAGAACTTATTGAGCTGAAAAGCTAACTAAAAAGCTAACTAAAAAGTTAGTAGTAAGCATGGCATAAGGCTCTGTTTAATAAAACTAGCTGGAAAGGTAGCTGGAAAGTTAGTTGGTTAGTTGCTTATCAAGTAGTTTTTTTTTCAACAAAACTTAGTAACTTGTTTATCAAAACTAGCTGAAAGAGTAGTTGATAGTTGAAAATGTATCTGGTAGCTGAATAATTGGCTGGTAGCTGGTTAAGTCGCTTTTTTTTTTCAACAAGCTAACTTGGTTAGCTTCTCAAACCAGTTAGCTTTTCAGCTATCTTGTTTGAAAAGCTGCGCGTTCGCGTAATGATCTTTTTATTAGGAAAAGTTTATTGAGCTGAAAAGATAGCGGTAAACAGAGTCTTGATTAGCTTTTCAAGTTAGCTGGCTTGTATAAAAAATTGTACGTTCACGTAACGAGCTTTTTATAAAAATAAATTTATATAGCTAAAAAGTTAATGGTAAACAGGGTTTAAGTATGATAGTGAGCCATATGATTCATCGAATCCATTTTACATTAGAAATTTTGTCTTGCAATTTAAATATTTATCTCCCATCTTAATTCTAGCTAGTTTAAAACAAGTGATACGCGAATTAATCTTCAAATTGATCGGTTAAGAAATAGTAACTAGACTATAACCATATCGTGCCTTAAGGCCCTTTTGTTATACCGCTTGAGCGACCATCTCCCCATTTAAATTGAACATTTTATACATGAAAAATTTAATTTCAATTAAAAAAGATCACTCAAATTATATACCAATCAATCCCAAACCACTACAATCCACATTGTGCCATATACACACGTACAACCGTGCCTAGGATGTAACTCTTCGTTGGCAATGCTAACCACATTGCATATTCTGAGTTGGAATCCCACGTATAGCAACACCATACATACGCGATTCTTTACTTTGATTGACCCAAATTGATAATGACAAACACGTTTGTAGTGAATGCTATATCGTTTATTTTTATTCTTTAATTAATTTCACACATTTCTGACCGTCTACACCAAATAAAGTTGTGTTTTTGGAATCATAATCCTTCGATTCGATGGTCCTCATTGATGGCATAAATAGCTGAGATTTGTATTAGCAAATCATATTGCAAAGACTCCTTGGTAAGATTCTTATTCTTGCTTAAAGAAGAGTTTTCCGTCCAAGAATCAACTCAAATCAAAATAATTAATGATTGTAACAAGCTAGTTAAGGTTTATTAAACTACAATTGTTCATAAATCATGATGCTGCATGTGTACGGAACAATTGCTTGAGTATTATATAATAACCATTACATGGAAACTAGCATAAAGTCCATACCCAACCCATATGCATTGTGGTTCTAGATCCATACCCGATATTCATTTTTGTCCGGACCTAAACCTACTCTACCTAACTACGGATCCGAGTTGGATCAGGATCCATCGGAGTACACTTGAAATTTTAATGTCCAAATTAATATGGTTAAGGTCCAAACGTGTTCAGAATCAAACAAAATATGATTACGTCTGACTGTAAATATAAGTTAAGATAAGATAATTCGTTGAGAACATAGTACACCGATCATGTTTAAAGTTAAAAGTCACTGTCGAGTTGTAATATAGAACAAAAAATTGCGTCAGATATCAAAGTGTGAAATAGTGTATCTTCTATCTAATTCATGTTGGTTGTGAGGGGAAGGAATATTAATAATGTGATCATCGTTTACGCAGGCCAAAGGAGTGCAAGTGGATGTGCAACTTGTATGGAGACATCTTCTGGATGCAGCAGGAAAGACGGGTGTAACCCTGCAATTATTCTTAATTACGAACATGCCAGCCCGTTCCTCAATTGTATATACTATCTTCAACTGAAATTTACTAAACTGAATGAAATTTAGTTTCAACTGGCAAGTATATATTTTAATGAAATGTCAATAAATTAAATGATCTAGTTAGAGATTTCAAAATCTACTCGATGTAGTGTATATGCTTGTGTTTGAGTACACTATATA
Organism: Plantago elongata; assembly: GCA_036897095.1. Lineage (NCBI taxonomy): Eukaryota > Viridiplantae > Streptophyta > Magnoliopsida > Lamiales > Plantaginaceae > Plantago > Plantago elongata. The sequence goes on along the minus strand of JAYMSP010000177.1, from coordinate 47,331 downwards.
TTACGTGATTCCACATTAGTTACTTGAGGAGAAGAATGTGATTTGACTGTAATAGTGTTAATTGCGAATGAGGTTGATATATTGTTATTTTTAAAGAATAGGATGATTGATATGAGGTATAGACATTTCAGCCCGGTTTGTTATATCGCTGGAGCGGTCATCTCCCCACTCAAATTAAATATTTTATAAAAAAATTCAATTTTAATTAAAAACCACCACTTAAATTTTATACCCATCAGTCTTATCATTTATCTTACAAGTCCGGTTACAAATATATACTAGATAGTTTTCGAGAAAATGCATGTAAAGAGCACTTTATTAGACAATCTACTCATCAATTCGTTAAGTCAAAGATACATCATAATAAAAAGATTTTCATTAAATAGGTAATTAAACCGGGACCATGGATAAAAGAGGATCAATTAGAGGCAAGTAGTCCATGATAATAGGGAGGCAAATAAACTTATCCAGTGGAGTAATGGCTCTATAAATAAGTGAAATTAGTGGGATCTGACGTAATTAATGATCCGTAAGATTTTAAAAAATGTCCGCCCATCGATAGGAGAGAAATGATGAATATAATTTAAGACGTTACATATGTTAAATTACAAATGTTCAAATTAAACATTATCTGTATAATATATACAACTCTAATATTTTTCAGATTTTATATATTAACCTTATATTAAACACTGAAATATCAATATTTATAAATGTTATGTTGATATAGTCATTTCGAAATGCTACTAAAAGAAAAGCAAAATAAACCATGGAAACGGTTTGGTGATGTCATGTACGTACTATAAAACTTCGTTTTATGATGTTACTTTATGAATTATTATATGATGTTAATTTTATGGAATAATAATGATAAAAAGCAAAACATCAAAAAACCTTCAATTCAGTACGTCCAGTTCAATTTAGGTAAATTTATTTTAGTTCAATTTAATAAACTTCAATTGAAAAGAATACCGACTAATTCGTGTTTAAGTATCAATTTAGCAGACATATTGCTGGATACGTGAGATAGGGTTTATGTTTACTCACTAGCTAGCTAAGAGTTGTTGATTTATCTCACTTCTACCTGATATTCAAGTTTCAACATACATAATATATTTCATTTTTACTCGTTCTATAAGCTCACTAAAAAATCGACCGGAAATCAATGTTGATAACCACCCGACTAGTGTAAATATTGCAACAAGAGATAGGTGTTACTCCATCTAAAACTAAAACTGCTTGCGCCACCAGTTTAGAAATAAAATTGTAATAACATATCAAAACACTTGAAATATTTAAAACATGAAACTTTAAAGTAAAGATAACCTTTTATACATACATACATACTACTCCATTAATTATTATGTCAATTTTAATTTTAAATACAATTAAACAACTAACTTGATACAGTCTAGTGAAGGATAAGATTATGCATGATTTTTTTTTGTAAAACTAAATATTATTAATATAAACGTAATCACAAACTCACGCAACAACATTACAAAGGAAAAAGAACCATCCGAATCATAACATTCATATCAAGCTTATAGCTCTAAATCAAAATCTAAATTGTTCACCAAAATTACAAAAGAGAAACCAGCAACACCAAAGTATATTGTAGGTAGCTATATCAAGTAGTTTTATCTTCACCGTCCGAAATAAGTACACGCCACCATGACTAAGTAAAAGTACATCTCCACAAACAAAAAACAACCTCAAGGTATTTAAGGTTAAATTTTAATGGTTTAATCCCTCGAGTCCCCCAAGATATTTAAAACTAGATCATCGTGATCTAGTTACTTGGGTTGAAGTTGGGACTCCTTAGATCATACTAGATACTTCTCTCACCGTGAACAAAATATACAAGGGTAGAAAACAAAAGAGAAAATAACTTCAAAAAGTTTAAGATTAAATTCTAGTAGTTTAATCCCTCGAATCCCCTAATATATTAAAAACTAGATTATTCATGTCTAGTTACTTGAGTTTAAATTCTAGTGACTCTTCAGAGTATACAAGATACTCTTTTTAATCAGAATTAGAAGATTCAGTAGCTATGCTCGTAAACACCCCTCCAACCTATCCGCCCTCCATTCATGTGCATGATTAATGAATCTTATCACATTTATTCGAATGATGCCCATACAATATTGTCTCATTAACTATGTGTCAAGTTTGTATTCTATATAGTATATGCATACACACTTCACATATACCTACCTATGTTCTGTATTATACTAGCTAGTAATTATGAATGTATGATATATCAAACTGTACATTTTAATTAGTTGGTAATATTTTCTATATATGTTTGTTATATACATGAATATTTCGTTGGTTGCTTATAAAATAATACATTAATTTGATAAACTACGTTATATATATAATATGTTTTCACATTATAAATTTTACGAACCATCTCATCAATTTATTGACAATTACTCAAAAAGATCCATAAGGTTGTCAAACTATCAATGAACTATTAACTAGATCCTTTTCTTTACAATTCTAATATTTCACGAAACTAACTTATAAGATGGTTGGTAGTACTAATAATTGATGAAGTGATGATGAACGATAGATGATAACTAATAATACGTGATGAAGTATCGATTACGGGGAAAATTTTTTAAATAGATGGTAGGGTGACACATATTAATTTTATATACTTCATGTATTTATTGTATATCTTATCATGATTGCTTGTTTAGAAATATATTTCGGTAATTTTTTTTTTCGATTCAGTGATTTATTACACGCGTATAGGATATCTCACGCGCTCAACACAATGACTTTGTATTTTTTTTGAATTTCTCTTTCTTTTTTTTTTTTTATTTTTCTTTCAAAATAATTTTCGAGATTGAATCACAATATGACACGTGGTAAGCTCTTGAAATACTTTCGATGCTTGAGGCACTTCCGACATTTGTAATAAATTATCAAATCGGAGCAAAAAAATGGCCGGATTATAACTTATGAACAAGTAATCATTGTGAGGTATACAAAAAATACATAATCATTGTGTAGTATATAAAATGAATGTGTCACACTCTGCGGTATACTTTAAAATATTTTCCTCATCGATTACTTCATTATTCCGTATTATTCACATTCATGGAGAATATATATTAAACTCAAATAAAAAAATAGAAATATATAGTTGGATGAACCGATAAAGTCATATGGACGAATCAAGCTATGGGCTAGTTAGGATATATAGTTGTAATTAATATATGACAGTGGATATATTTAACTCGTGCAGTTTAATTATAATGTGTTTGGCCATTTGGGTTATGATAACAGTAGAGTTGGATAAATTTCCATGGACTGTTGTTGTTTGTATTATGGCCAATTGGTGTTACTAGCCACCCACTTTGATCAACTTGGTCCTATTTAAGTACGATCGAGCCGCTTTTACAGGCTAGCTACAGTTTCTTTAGTCAACCACGAACCAATTTATAACCAACTTGATTAATTTCTTAGTCCATTTGTACTAATTTCTTCACCAGGGACACTAAACCAAACTTGAATTTGATCACCAGTTCTTGCCTACAATAACTGATCACATTTATGCATGCTTTAATTTTGGTCACGGAGTTATAGAGTTACTTAGGTTACATTGTTGGTCGATTATAAGAAGTTCATTCTAGTTCTACTAGCTAACTAGCATTAAGTGCTTTTAGCGTATTGAGTTGATCGAGGATCGAGCTATATCGATTGTTAGTCAAGATAAATGTTATAGCGGTTTTAGAATGCGATGTATGTGGAATTGATCAAATTACAGGTATAATAATTTATTTAGCAACTTATAAGTCGGAGATGGAATTATCTAATGTATCAAAGAATAATGGATTCTATAAATGAAATTTTAACTCGAACACAAACTTAACTAAATTTTATGTTTGAATTTCTTAATTAATACTCCTTTCGTCCTGCTAGAAGTGAAACAATATTTCAGTTTGCACGTTTTAAAAAGTAAAATAATGTTTCATTTATGAAAATAATCTCACAATACAACTTATTTTTACCACACATTAGATCCACATGTATTTTTATATTTCAAATACATTCTTAATCATATATTACATATTTTTTTATAAACTATTCAAAATTAAATTATTTTATTACTAACGGAATGGAAGGAATAGGAAATTGTCCACTCCATAAAAACCACTAAGCCTAAAGTGAGTCAAATCCACCCGCCAGTCACGGGTTAAAATGTGAGATGGAGTATTGGAAATTCAATAAAATATTAGTCGTTTTTACCGTACAAGGATTAGGTTCTTAGAATAAATTAATGATTTAATTCACGTAATTCTAACTTCATTATCAACTTTGTTAGCTGCTCGATAAAATGGTGACCATGCACAAGTTGAATAAAAAAGTAGCAATTTTATAAGACAAAGGAACATAGCAACTATCTCAACGGGGAAAGAATATAGAAAAAGATCATTTAAAGTAAAAGCATTTAGAGGGAACAATAATCAAGCAAAACCTAACCAGTGCTAATGCTAAGTCGGAAAGTCTCTTTTTAAGGTAAAATTTAAATGAGAAAAATTTATATTGATTGAGATAGAATTTGAGTAGCATTTTTAAATTGAAATTGAATTTTTTTATATATAAGAATGGGAAAATGTCCGCTCCATATATAATAAATAAGGTAAATTTTTGCCAATTCAAATTACATCTCAAACGGTGTTTAGTAACTGATTAGATACATACTTATATTATTCACCAGATCTCTTAGATTAATCATTTGCAATCATTGTCATAGCATTTAAATCGCTCAATTTGGTTCAATGAACATTGATTTGGCTAAAATATACTTTAAATACTCCATTTCAATTCTATTTTAAATATAATTTTATTAAAATATATTTAAATACCCATTTAAATTTTATACCAATCTGTCCCAGGTCAAGCAGCGTACAGTATATCTATCCACTGATAGTAGAAGCCAAGTTCGGCCAGTTAACTGCAATTGGTCAAGTTGAATAGATTAGAAAATATAGACTTTTTCCATGTAAGAGGCCTACATTAAGGATTCTTTCTCAACTACTACATTTCTAAACATGTATCTATTCCAGGACAAATAAAGCGCCATACCATATTTAAAACTCATATTTATATGCTTATCAATATACTATATCGACATGACATTTTTTTAGCTACGACCAAACTTTGTCTTCACTTGTTAATTTATAGTAATTATATCAAACCATTTGATTTTATTCAAAGACATCATATCTAGTGCATGAATGAAGAAATTTTTGGTTCTAGAATAAGTCATGATCTATCAACTTGAGATAAATACAGATTAGTTAGAATATACATACAAAATTGAACTAGCTAGATGTTTGATAATTCATGGGATGATGTACGCAGCATGATGCATGATGCAAGAATTATACTTATGCAAAGGATATGCCCCAAAAAATGTGATTTTTATTCAAGTAAACGAAAAAAATGAAAAAAAAATAAAAATGTCACAATGGATCATCACATCTTGGGTTTTAGTTTTCTACTTTCAAATTATTACATGATTCCTAGCAGATTCACAGAGTTCATAAAGAAAAACAGACAACATTAAGTGAAACAGATATTTACACTCCAGTCAATTGGAGTTAAACTGCAGTCTCAGTTTCAGGCTCAGGTTCCGGCTCCTGTAACATCTTCTTGAGATCACCTTTCCGGATCACGTTTGAGGCTTTCTCGTTCTTCATGATACGATGGAACAGTGCAGCACGGTCCTCCTCCACAATCTCCCTTAGCAGCTCGTCTTCTATCTTCGGGGCTTGCCAGTGAGACGGATCCTCAACATGCTCGTCGCTGAAAATCATATCTGAAACCCACTCCTTCCAAGTAGTCCTGCTGTGCTTCTCTTCCTCTAATGTGCCCGTGGCCAGGAGCTGGTAAACGTAGACCACCTTGTTCTGACCTGGGCGAAATGCTCGTGCAATAGCTTGCTTGCTCTTGGACGGGTTCCACTCCGAATCCAGCAATATTACTCGCGATGCAGCAGTCAAGCTTATTCCTATTAGAGATGCCAACATATGAAGTTTTAAGAAAGCGATAATTACTGGAAGGCCAATTCTTGGTCAGTGAGGCGACATTAACATTTACTTCAAAATATAAAGTTTTTAGAGATGTCAAAATATGATGCACCAATCAAGCTTATGGTTAGCTACTAGCTAGTAGAGATGTCAAAATACTACAGTAAGTTATTAAGAAACTGATAATTCAGCTACTGATGATCACTGGAAGGGCAACGGGGAGATCTTAGAGCACGTTACCATTTACTTGTCTTTTCCTAATCCAGTTTAGTTCATAAAACCAACAGTTCTCATCTTGAAATATTTAGCATTGAAAATTAGCAATTTTAAGTATAATAATCAAATGATTTCAGGGCAATGTTAAAATACCTTCAGCACAAGCAGTGATAGAGGCGAGCATAACTTTAGAGGGTCCTGCCTCCTCAAACTTATCCATCACACGTCCTCGTTCAAAAAGCTCAATATCTCCTTGAAGAACAAGGACCTCTCGACCCTTGCGCCAACCATAGAATCTCTCAAATATTTGTAGAAACAGATTGATTGGTGCAATGTTATGGCAAAATATCAGCACTTTTTCCTTTCTAAGAAGACAGCGCGGAATAAGATTCATGACAAACCGCACCTTTGAACCAACCTTTAAGTCAAACTTGAATTTCTCAAGATCCTCCAACTCCTCCGGCGAAAAGTACTGACCGGAGCAGGCTGTTGTTCGGATCAACCAAGGGTGGATAGCCCCGAGAGTTATCAACAACTCCAACTCCAACGGGAATCCCTTGTACACCGGCCTTTGATTCTGAAGCTGGGTCAGAATCTCTTGTTGAAGAGTCGTGGATTTCATCATCAATGTATAGCATTGCAAGCCGGGGAGTTGGTCCGAGCTTCCTCCTTCGTACACGTCTATGAACTTAGAAGTGAGCTTCTTCAGTGTTTTCAGAGCTTGCTCACGTTCTCCCCCCTTGTTTGAGTCAATTTTCTTTGAGATTTTGTCAATTAGAAGCTTTCTTCCGCGATTCTCCAGAGAATATTGTGTCTGTCTCTCTCTGTTTCTTTTCTTATACTTTGGATCAAGAACCTTCAAAACTTCATCAACAAAACTTGGCCTTGCCAAGCAAAGTGTGTTGAAATATTCACCGAAATTGTTCTGGAACAATGTGCCAGAAAGCAAAACCCTTAGCCTTGTATCAACCTTCATCAGACCTTTGCGTAGTCTCGACTTTGTACTCCTCGGATTATGCCCTTCATCAAGTATCAAAATTCCAGGACACTGTTTCAATAACTGAGCCATGTACTTTCTATGAGCATAATGTGAGTCTTCCCGAGTTAATGTTAAGAAAGACGTGTACCCCATGAGCAGGATGCTCGGGTGTGAAAGCCACTTTTGCATTTTTTCTAAGCAGTCAAGAACATGCATGACATCTTGGTTACGCGGAAGACCAGGGGCTAACTTTGCCTTCTGTTTCAACACCTCGCCTTTGTAAGTCTGACCACCGTGGATTTGGTAAACAGGGATCGGTACCTTCCACTTGATTATCTCCTTGTACCATGTGTACAGTGTCGTTTTTGGTGCGAGGACTAGTGGCCTTGATCCAGGGAATAATTTCAGGTAGCTCACAAGAAATGCGATGATGAGCAGAGTTTTACCAGCACCTGGGGTATGAGAAATGACACAGCCCCCCCTTTTCTTTTTCTTCTTTTCCATCCTCGATGGCCTCAAAGATCCTGCAATGTTTCGCCATAGAAATTCAAATGCTTTCCTCTGGTGGGGTCGTAATTTTTCACCGAGTTCAGGTATCAACGACCACACGTTGTTTTCGCCTTCCACCTCAGCTGGAGGAGCGTCTGTGGGTGCAGGAATTTTGAACTCGTCAAAGTCTTTGCGTTCGCTCTTGATATATTCTGAATCTTCTTCAGTTCTATACTCCTTAGTTGAAGCAACTTGAACTGATGGTGCCTTCATGAATCATAAGAAGGAAACTTTAATGTGCAATACATGCGCATATAGTGGAAAGCGAGTTAACAAATACGTGTGCATCGTAAATGTGAATTAAAACTAATATACGGATCCCACTCCATCTCAAACTAATCCACTAATATAGATCGCAACTGTATCGCAAACACGCAAAGTATGTCCAAAAGCATACAGCTATTATAGATGGCCATATAAATGACTTACAAATTCTGGCAGGATATCCTTTATATGAGATCCCACAAATCCACATTTCTGGCAAACAGATCCAACTTGTTCATCAATCATGAAATCATGTTCGCAGATGTCTTCTTCCGTCGGCTTGTCAGTTTGGGTTGTGCTGGAAGTAGACTTATGATGAACTTCCTGTAAAATATTCAAAAAAGGACTTGAATTTTTCCTTTAAAGCACACAACAACTCTATTTATGTTAGCATAGAAATAATAACATGAATTTACCTCCTCATTCTCATCGAACAGATACCATGATGCCATAGCAACTTCCATCTCCTTCCACAACATTTGGATTTCCGATAACTCTTCCTCTTCATTGGAATTTGTCTCAGGTTTCTTCTCTTCTTCGTCTTTTTTATCTGAAAATTTCGAAGACTGGTGCTCTTTCCATTGATCAACAATAGGAGGCTGCACGGGTTCGTTCTTTAAGGTGGCATCTATATTGTCCATGCATTTTCGAATCAGTTCCCTGCATAACTGTGCGCTGACAGATCCCTTCCGGAAACTTCTAACATCGTAAATGCTCTCCCTCACGTAAACGCAGTCATGGTTAAGACTATCCGAGTGGCTATGTTTCCTTGTGTATTTGCGACGGAAACCTTTTCGCGCCCGGCTGCTACTGCCACCTCCATAGTCAATTTCCATGAAATCGAAATCTTTCCTTTTCTGTGAATTTGACGAAGAATTATTCATATGGAAATACTTTGTAACCATTTCTCCAACGTCTTTCGTCTCCTCATGTGGAAATCTGAAATTCTCAAACGGATCCGCTCCATTAGATCCATTAGCCTGAACCTCATTTTCTTGAGAACCTTCATCAGATTTTTCACGAGGAATGTTGAACGAAACCGATTTTTTGCTTCCACTTTGCCTTTTGCACGACTCAAAATTGCTTTTCAACCTTCTTTGATAAACCTTGAGGGGGTTTTTCAGCTTATTACTAGCTTGAACTGAAAGTGACAAGTCATCAGGGTCGTCATCTTCCGAGGATGTTTCATCACAGTACCATATATGCCTCTTGCTTTCACCTAATCGAGACATCTCTATCTCATAATCTGGAAGCTTATCACAACCAAGGTAACGTTCGGGCTTTAAAATTCTACGCTTTGACCTCCGCAATTCAATGAAATCATACAAAGACAAGGTATTTTCTGCTTCATTTCTGTCAGGACTTTGTTCAAGTTTATAAACTTCAAATTCCAAGGTTACAGGAGTTGAAAGGCCTTTCTCCACCTTGAAATTTACGGCGTATGACTGAATACTTGGAATTTCTTCTTGACCTCTTTCCTTCTTAATTTCCGCAATCTCATAAACTATATGGTTGTTGATGGATCTCACGTTGAAGGCCGTGTTTTTACGAACAGACGCAACGAGCAACCACGTAAGATCAGAAGAGAACTTCCCAGTAAAAAGCTTGAACTTTTGTATTGAAAAACAGTCTTCAGAGACGGTCCAACGGTAATACTCACTTTCACAAGGTTTAAGTTCGAGCCTTTGAAGAACAGAAATTTCATCAATGCTTAGCATGCTCGTCTCTTTGCTAATCTTTTTACTGCAAAATACAAGATCAGGGCCTTGATCAATGTAGAAGCTGACGTAGAATTTGCAATTACATGCACCATCATGAGGATTTTTCTCAATAGATCTTATTTTACCATCAATCCAGACCTACACCAAGAATATCAGATAACAAACAATAAGTTTAAAATGCATCAGATTATGATGGATAATGAACGATCAAGAGCTCCTAACTACGGAGTACGGACTTACCGGCTGAGCTATGTTATCACCATCTGTATCTTCAGAGTTTTGAGTGGTTGTTAGTGCACATATATCAATTCCTGGTCTTAAGAAGGATGTGCAGTCTGACATGGTTGCCTTTCTTGACTTAACACGAAGATGCGGCATCGGAATATCTTCCTCAGTTATCTCTCCGTCATTAACAACAATGTCCGTAGAGATGGAACCGCCAAAAATTCTTAAGCGCTCCACAGGTTGCCACGTGTTGTGCCAAAATGCCTCAAACGCTTCATATAGGTAAAATGAGACTTGTAAGTACTCGGATGTTTATGCAAAAAGTATGCCAAGGGTTGATACTTACGATGTGCATCAAACAAATGGTTATTTTGATGTAACTGCCTCTTCTTCATTGTTCCTCAGTGAGAAGCCTTTTTTAACAGAAAATCAAATTACAATGGAGTCATACACCTTCTGCTGCCAAAGAGTGAATTAGGAAACTATAGTGCTATACTTAATTTACTAGAACAGGAAATGGCACACATAATACAGAAGGAATACACTGAACAAAGTTCCTATACTAAATCATTTTGAGATTGGGTCTAGCATGATTGGCCTAATGCTCCACACAAATACTGCATGAGTATTCATATTATGTGACTGGAGAAATTTAACGAATATAGAAATGAATGAGATGATACTGAACTACGTACAATCAGTTTCACCAGTTAGAGGATCTCAAGATTAAATCATAACATCGTCATCAATTTCCATAACAGTCAAGATATTGAAACCGGTGGACGAGCTAACAATCAATACAATTGCTGCTAGATTTTAATTGAAATTATTTCAGAAATCAAAGAATTTGAATGCATGTCAGGAGTCATTTAAAAATCGATTCAACAGAGTTAAAAGTCATGTGAGTTGCACTTTAAACAACATGAGAATGTGGCCAGAGATATGTTCAGAACAAGCGCAACAATTACGTATCTGTATTATGCTAACTGGAATTTGAAATAAGGAAATCAATTTCCTTTTCATATATTGGCCACGTTGAAAGAAAAATAACAAGGTTACTCTGATTCAATGAATCAGTACAAACGATATCATTAATGGGAACCACAGCAGAAAACTGTTGTTAACATAAGGAAATGCACACAATTTGATAGTCAACAGGATCTTTTCGATCACTTATAAGATAACGAAATTATCTTGTCCTGACAGTTGTATTATTATTTCCCTCACAAAGACGGTACACCAATTCAAACGTTCGCTCCTTTAAACACTGTGTCAAGTTTTTGGTGACACCGTTGACGACAATAAAAAATTTGAACAAGGGTTTAAAAGTTTTTGAGTAGATGCTTCATGGTCCTTGCACTGTGACCATTCAATCATCTCATCAGCAGAGGCAAGAATTATGTGATGCAATCCTAGACGAATATCGTTATGACCAAACAAAGCTATGGTACATGATGAAATTAACAGTTACAGACTTACATCATTAATGTACAATCTTAAAAACAAATATTTTGCTACATGTGGAAATGTAGACAATATGCCAACAAAGATATGATTACTGAACTCATTTATATGAATCTGCAAATAGTCAAGTACAGTCTAGAATGAAGCCAAAGATCATGCTACAAAATCAGGCCAATTACTATAAAAAATCTCATCATTTAACATTCAAAAAACCGCTGTAATGCAATGCAGGCTACAGCAATCAAAATGATCAGAATCAGGACCGAAAATTATAAATGTATGTCAATGCTTGTAATTGATCATACGTAGTAAGAAATCGAATCTTTTTTCTTTTCTATCCGAAAAATCTATGTTGCATTATATCAATCCACTCGATGATATGCCAATTAACTAAACACAACTAACTCAATTCGGGATATTGAACCCTATAACCCTACATCCATGTTTATAACTCAGAGTTTAACCATTTCTCAGGACAGGAAAGTCACACAAAAAGCACAAAATACACCTCAATCTAGAAAACATGTATAAATCAATACAAAAAAACACATGACTCATCACATTAACACAAATGCTCCATGTTTTATGTTTTTCATATGAATCAACTATGTGTAAAAACCGAGCCGCACACTAAAAATGGTCCGACCATGCTCTGCTGGATTAGTCGTATAGGTGGAAACCAAAAGAAAGAAAGAAACAATCTATATGCCTGATCACTGAGATTCTTCAAAATTAGTGTCTGATTTTCCAAAACCACTTTACAAAACGAAACAAAAATGAAGTCAAAAGTGGAATACAATACAACACAAGTACACATACACACATACAAACACAAACAAGAAACAGAGCAAAGTTGGCTAAACAAAAGGAGACATTTGAAAAGCAGAAACCAAATTACCAAATTGAGCAAAGAAATCAGTTCGCTCGATTCCTCAGCAGAACCCGAGCATCGAAAACAACAACCTGCAGAAAATGAGGAAATGAATTTGAGAAAAAAGAAAAGAGAAAAACTGAAACCCCTTTGATGGTGCAAAAACTGAAGAATGAGAAAAGGAAATGATGGATTCTTTCTTGCTCACTGACTGAAAATGGAAACGGCGAGAATTATCAGAGTGGCCAAGATTTTAGCAGGGAAGAGAAGTGTACTATAAATAAATAGTAAAGATTGCTTACAGCTAGCTAGTGAATAAATAGCAAAAGTGAGTGTGACACGAGACTGAGCAAGTGTAAATTCGACTAGTAAAAAAGGGGTTGAAAAAGACAGTAAATTAACTCAATCAAATCTACAGTGAGGGTAAGTACCGTACTAGCTAGAGATGTAAATATTGACTTTTGTTTTTTGTAATTTCTGTAATTTCTTTCATTCTACTTTTTAATGTAATTAAAAAGCATGACGGGGTAGTGTATTTGACTATGTATAAAAGAATAGTAACGAAGTTGATATTATTTTAACAATATATTTTAAAAATAATTTTCAGTATCATTTGTTTTAGTAGTTGTTAGATATGGATAAAACTAATTTTCACCAAATAGATGTAAAATTCATGCTTTTAATGGATATGGTGAAAAGGCCCAGTCACATGATTTACTGATGTGGTGTGGTATTCATTTTTCGATAATTTCATATTAAATGATCGGGTCACACCAAATATACTTAAATATTTAGAATTATGTGGAAATTGTAGTTTGCTTTTTGTGCTTTTTCTTCAAAAATACGGGAAAAAAGGCATGGTTAATACCAAAAGTTCGTTGAAATTCACGTGGATGGTCAACCGGGTTAAGGGTATATGCGGAATTTCAATAAAGCGACGGCTGCGGTTTGAAGATTCGGTTTCATCTGACGGTGAATAGTTATGGTTGGTGGAGAGAGAAAGTAGGCACCAGAATGTGAGTAAATTGGGGGGGTCCACGTTTACATTAATTTTGGTGCGTCAGTAAGAGAATCTAGAGACAAATACTCACCCTTTCCATTTTTCTTATTTTTAAATACGCTGATTAAGAATGAATTTGATATGTAAAATTACATGCAGACTCAATAATATATAATTAAAAATGAATTGTATTGTACATTATTTATATAATGAAAATTAATTTTATTTTAGTGGAACGTTGAAAATAAAAAATTATTTCTATTATAGTGGAACAAAGAAGTATGAATAAATTTTAAAATTTACTACCATGTATGATTTTCTGATGGTTCTTGGCCCATGATGTAATAGGGGCTCCTACTTTTAACATTGGTGGTAACCTAGATCAGCCGAAAACTCGCTCTTAAAATCTTACGTACGCTCATAATTTGTACTTGCGTTTCGAAAACTCATAACTCCTTAGAACTCGCTCAAAGATTTCTTAGAGCTCATTTTACAAAAGTGAAAGCCGCTCTAAAAATTCTTACACCGTAAATTACAAAAAACATAAAATTTCAAATTAAATACACAAATGTGTGAACTAAAACATTGTAATGCATCATTTCATTATAAACTGTGAATTAAGATGAACTAAATGCGAGATACTCTAACTTCTATTAATCTAATAAAACAAGTTATGCAATTACATTTTATACCATTTACATTTTATACCACTTTCAATATTTTTCATTGTTTATCAAGATATATTATATAATTGATAATGATAATTATTCATGAAGAATATTACTAATTTTATAAATAAATATATTTTTATTTAATTAATAACATGCGCTCTGAGGCGCTCACACTTTCTTAATTTCTTACATTTTAACGGCTCTCGTACTCACACTTCATTTTTGCTCTCGATTGCAATTTCGATCCAGTTGACCTATGTTAAAACATTTTGGTATGGCATTCAGTTGCTATTTTGGTTAAATGATATATGCAAGTTCCAACACTTTATTGGAGGGATGAATTTGTCAAGAGAAGTTTTGAATGAGTGGACAAATTAATAACTTTTCCCTTTCCAAGATAATATTATTAGTTTTTTCAAGACAAAACTTTAATAACTCATATTCAGTTTATCAGTTACACACAATAACTCATCTTTCTTACTTTTCGTGAGATGAAATTAACTAAGATATATGAATATTAAGAATAGTGGAGAAACTGGAAGTAGTGATTTGTCGAGGGGATGAGATAACAAATATTAATAATGACATGACAAGTCTAAATTCTAACGTAGATTTTAATGAATATTTATGATTTAGTTTATTGAATCGGGATTTTTCTCCAAACTCAATTGTTGCATTGCCTCTATAGAATCTTGCTCATGCCCTAACTTCACTCAACTGGAATGGATTGCTAAGTTTCTTATAAATAACTTACTTAGCCATGTATTTTCGAAGAGAACGACTATTATATACTCCCTCCCTCCCGAAGAACTTCATACATTAGAATCAACACGTAGTTTTATATACATTACAATCGATATGTAGTTTTATATAAAAAGTAAAAGTAATAATAAAAAATAAATATATGAAGTTTTATGGGACTAAGTAATCAATTAGAGTAAAGTGGAAAGCATTTGTAATTCAACATGTTGTGCCACATGATCAATTGTTTAGTTATAAACCCGAACTATAATTTTATCTCCCTTTTGTTAAACATTCGAGTAGAAAATTCACATTGATTTAGTTTGAGAAGGCCACAATGAGTATGATTCTTCGGCCCAGCTAGATGTTTTGGGCCCTGTGCATTTCTCCGGAGAAGACAATGAGCCGGGTCCAATAAGGAACTCAAATTCAACTGAGCAAGGCGAACCCAAACCAAACTTAATTCGTGGGACTCGATTTGGAACTAGAAACCAGAATCATCCTGTTTGTTAAAGAGGCAGGCTCAAATCCAGATACTGCGAAATCGACAAGGTTAAAGAATGAAAAATAGACATACAGTACATGTAACTTCCAATCAAATTCAAGTAGAGTAGAAAGAAACAAATCACAGCACGAAAATACCATCCAATCCCTTCATCAGAAGGGTTACTTCAGAAGATTTATTTGCTTCCCAGCTCCAAAGAAGTGAAGCACAAAACAGAACACAGGACGCCATTTATCAGGCTAACTTCGACTTACTTTCTATAGGTATAGTCTACCATTAATTAAGGTCTGTACAGTTCCTAATAATACTATCCACTGTCCTCCCCAAAAAAAGTTCAGAGGTACAGCTCATGGTTTTACTTGAGCAGAACAGAATCAGTAAGAAAATATAAGAAACAAGATGTTCAGTTCATAAAACTCCTCTACTTCTACTCACTTTTTTCCCTACAAGCTCCGAATACAGCCACATTAAATCACATCTGCTTCGATGTCGAGCAACAAATCATCCAATGTGAAACTAGCCGAGTCTTCCTGTCTTCCAGGTCTCAGGAACTCTAATCCCTGATCAAGTCCACAAGGCATGTCACCAAACAGGTCCATGTTCAGATCCCGCATATCAGGAAAAGCTTGGTTTCCCACTTGACCACCATATGTTCCGGCTCCAGTATGGTTCCCTTCTTGCGACTCCAGCATCGTAAGCATCTCATCAACGTCGAACGTCTCACAATTCTCACCATTAGGGAAGCCATAAGGCTCAGGTTTTACATCCACAGCGACCTGATGCTGCAGCAGTTCTTTCTCAAAAGCAATTTCATAGTCGTCAATGGACCAGTTTGGTCTGTTTTCCACGCAGGAAGGAGCAGATTCGTTCTTTACATCTTCTACCATAGGTTGCAGTATCAGCTCCTGTTTAGTAATGCTCATCATCTGGGGAACAGCCTCAGGTTGAACAACCTGAGAGGTACTTTCTGCATCTTCTTTCTTCACTTCACACACACGTTCCCCTACAGATCTAACGTCTCCATCACAGACCTCAGATGTGCCGGAGTTTGTCGAATCCGATGTAGACACTGTCGGCCTCGCAGTATTATCTTTACCATCTACATTAGTGTCCACTACTGAACAAACAAAACTATGACTAGGAAAGTTAACTCTTGCACAAGGGCCATACATTGCCCTTGCAGCTTCATCATAAGCTTGAGCTGCCTCTACAGCATTACTGAATGTCCCCAGCCATAGCCTACTACCTCGGTGCGGCTCCCTAATTTCCGCAACCCATTTACCCCATGTCCTCTGCCTCACACCTCTGTAGTTACACCGCGAATTTTCAGGACCACCTTTCCCTTTCATACACCCTTTCTTTGATCCTTTAGCCGGAGCTCTACGCACGGGCTTCTCCCCGTTGTTGACAGAATCAAGCCTCACGTTGTACTCCTTCCATTTTGCAAGGGTCTCAGCTACACTCTTTGTTCCGTCTCTCCGCCCATTCGACTTCCTCTTTCGAGTGTAATCTACCGGCTTTGGTGCCAGATCCAAACATTGGTCTAATGAGCCCATATTCATTACCCTGCAGCAAGATCAACAGAACATAAGCCAAATTGAACATAAATCACTAATCAATAGCACTGCCCTAAACAATTACTTCCAATAGCAAATCTGATAGAGCTTAGTAATTACTCACAGAGCTCATTCGAAACTTATCATAGCGTATTTGCAGCCAATTTCACCAAAACCTTTTCTTACAAAAACAAGATTCTATCTTTCACACGCAAAACCCCAAGAAATCCTATTTTCAACAATCTGAACAGTTTAAAACCTCGTTATTTGCATTCCAGAAAAGAGTTACCTAATTCTTGGGGAGAAAAGCTAAAGAACCCTAAAATCCCAATTCAGAAACTAACAGAGACACGCTAAATATCTCGAAATCCGCACCCAAAACCCCCAAAAACCAACAAAATCAACCACTCAAAGCGTATTAAAACATCAAACAGAAGCTAAAAAAATGAACCCCAAATCAAAATCAACATACCTCTGTACCATCTCTGTCTCTTCAACTTCCAGTCCTCTTGCCACAATCTTATCCGTCTTCTCCAAACTTCTCAGATTCCAATAGTCACACAAATTTTATTGAATATTTTTGAACTGAATGATTCTCAGTGAATTTTGTGCCTGAGCTTCAAGTTTCGTTGATTCTCTCGAGTGAGCAAAGGTTTTCTTTCACTTTGGTTATCGTTGGAAAGCAAATCAGAGAAATTTTAATAAGAGACACAAGTGCGCGTATTTATAGACTTCTCTAGATATTTCACGAATTTATTACAATACTTTAAATAATTAAAATATCGTTACTTTCGAGGCAGTAAAGATATTTTATAGGTTTTGAGGGACTTAACGTGGCATTTGTATCACCCGGGATTTGGCACGTGTCACGTGAACCTTCCTGAACCACTAATTTCACTGGCCTAGCGTGTAAGGGGTAGTTTCGTGATTTCCGATTGTGGATTAGATAAGTTGTTTTTCTTGGGGGTGAAGCAATTTCTTGTTTTAGGCGAGTGGTGTAATTGTGCTCTGGTCCAAAATGTTCTGGTCAAAGTTCAGTCTAGACCATAGGTTTGTTGACAGTGGCGCTACTAGTATATTTTAGTAGGCTTTACATCGGTCCGGTATACTACTAAATCTTTAAATTTATGAATTTCTTTTGATAAAAAGATTGTTACGTGAATGTTTAATTCTTTAAAATAAAAAATTATCTGACAAGTTACCAACTAAACATGTACAATTCATACTAGTGATAATCACAATGGATATGTGTGATAAGTTTAAGCTTTATAACAAGGCTAAGTGGTACACCGTGTATGTTTAATTGAAAAATAAGGTAAGCCCAACTATGTTGCTAAGGAAAAGATTGTTATTTCAGTTTTAATGTTTAAGTTGTAAACAAACGTACTTTTCTTTTATAAGAAGGTTTTGAACTTCCCGAATTTCACCAATAGCTCTAATATATGTTAAACTTTTTATGTTATTATAAACTCTTTTTTATGAAATACATTCGTATTTTAGATTAGTATATACAATACGAAATATGGAATTTAATTATATATGCAACTAATTGGAATTCCTAAGTGTGGCCATCCAAAATTAGTATTCTTCTATGTAAACATACTTGGAGGCTAAGATGAAAACAAAACTCACCTTTACAGATATAAATACAAATGCATTTAATTTACTTGGAGCCCAATGGATAAGAGAAAAAGAAACATAGTGCTATTAAAACAATCCTTGCTTGCAGCTTAAGAAGATAAATGAAAAACGGATAATGAATTTTGGAACCAAAACTACATTGCATTTTGCATTCCTTTCCTTCATGACATAGATTTCATATTTAGCTTCATTAGTCGATACTAACAAGCAACAACCACATGACTTAATTATAAGTATATATAAAACGTTAATATAAGATATTAATGTATAATATAGTTACGTTTAAGTTAAAAACATATAATCACATAAGTTTGAAATTGAAAAAAATAAAATAAAATTCAAACACATAACTTAATAAAATTGAAAGAAATGATCAAGAGGAGTCGAGCTAGAAATTAAATGCACTAGGAGAAGAATGCAAACAAAATGACTCAACACTTACCGCCAAAGCGGGAGGGTTTGAAAAATGATATGCTCGTGCAAATCTTCCATTATTCACAACCATCACAAAATTTGTAGTATATATACCAAATTAGAATATTATTTAGGGTTGTAATTAGGGGATTCAATCACCATTTCTAGTTTAAACTTAGGTAATTATTGTAGAACTTCTATAGAGTCCTTGTAATTTTTATTCATATTTTAGTTTGAATCGAATTGTATAAAAGATTTCTTCAAAACTCTTGCAAATACAAATAACTTACTTAATACGATTAAAATATCTTCAACGATGTTCCTATCATCCTATGCATAGTCCTAGACTGGACGTAGGGTTTAAATTACTATTTGATTTATTTAGAGATCATATTAACTTTGATATTAAGTGATATTTGTACCGTTTAAGATATGTCTGAATACATTTAATCTACAGTCACTAAGAGTTTTATATATAAATTTAAATTTCTTAAAAAAATATCTCCAATAATTCTTTATTGTAAATGTTACACCTGACTTCTAAGTCGTATCAATGTATTTTGATTTCATACACTTTATGCGATGGTAATTATTCGACT
The DNA here is from genome assembly GCA_036897095.1 of Plantago elongata. Classification (NCBI taxonomy): domain Eukaryota; kingdom Viridiplantae; phylum Streptophyta; class Magnoliopsida; order Lamiales; family Plantaginaceae; genus Plantago; species Plantago elongata. The sequence continues at coordinate 27,865 of JAYMSP010000177.1, read as the reverse complement.
ATAAACTAACAACTACATTACCACTCGACCACCCACCATCTCGCACGTCCTATCTCAGCCCATTTCAAGTGGCAAGCGTCAAAATCAAAGGTCTGAAAGCATCTGGAAAGGCACACGGAGCAAACCATATCATCAACATGCTTCCCCGAATCAAATTAACCAGATCAGTTACCTCGTTGCTAAGGATAAAGTAGGCCCCTACTCATGAGACAATCCATTGTTGCTATTACAGGGTTTGCATGGCTGCCACGTGTCAGTGCCACACACACTCAAAAGTGTGGCTGCAGATTTGCTGTACTGTACCAAATCAGTGATCATTTAAAGTTGCCTTTGCCTTTCCTTAAAGTTGGAACTTGGAAGTCATCGTCAGCCATGACATTCGTGGTTGCCCTTTCGCGTAGTTTAATTCGGGTCGCAACTTGCAGAAATCGTGCTATGTCGCGCGTTTGATTACGTATTAATTCACGACTTACTTGTCTTATTTAATTAATCGTTGATTTATTTTGTATGCTGTTAATGATCTTTAAGAATCAAAGTCAGCTGCATGCAATATAACGTAGTTTAGTATCCATATAAGAATTCCAATTTTGTGTCTGGTTACGTGGTTCAATTTGAATTACACACTTTTACATTTAAAGGCTAGCTTCATCTAGAAACCGATGAGTGCTCATCATATGCATAGGTACTAGATAGAAGAAATGACCAATCCCACAGTCGTGGAGTCATGGATCCGAACTTTGGGAGGATTGAGATTAACTGATGTATTTTTTTAATTAGTGAAATCGACTTGAATTACGAGATACGAAATAAACTTTGTTAGATTAACACATATGTAATTAAAATATTATATTTTAGTAAAACTTTGGCATTTATTTATCTAAGCGTATATTGTGGGCTGTCAGTGTAAATTAAACCTTATTGCATAAAGTTTATATGAAAAAAAAAAGAACATGATCTAAAAAAGGCCGATTGAATATGTACTCTTAAGAAAATGCATTACTTGGTCATGGTGTTACTCGAAGTTAGAGTGGGATGGTCGTCCCTTTTGCGCCCTGAAATGAAAAGGACGACAAGTTTGAAATCACTAGAAAATCGTTAGTATTCTATTCCTTTGAATTGGAAAGTAACATATGATTCTTTCGTTCCAATTATTAACTTTCCGCATTTAATTTGTTTCGACCAAATCTTAACTTCTCGCACTCTGGATGAAAACATGTGTTTACTTTATTCCTTGAACTTTACAATGTTTAAATCATTCACTTATTTATACTTTTCCCTCTCAACCGCGGGAGAGCATTGGACAGAGGTAGTATACCATGTAAGGATCCAAACAATGTTTGAACAAAATTTACAATTTACCGATCAATGTGAAATCCATGGATAGCAACGTTTGAGTTTGAGATGTGCAAACCTCATAGCATCTGGGCTAAGGCCTACTAGCATGGTCATTACATTTTAGGCCCAATAAAGAGAAAAAGTACGCCCAACTCCAACTGTAAATTCCAAATATCCAATTATATCACTGTCAGTGACACAGTGTACGATATATCAGAAAACCTAATTTCCCCTTTCTTCTTCAATGGAGCTGAGTTGATTTTCGACTACAGGTGAATTTTACGATGAGTTTTCTTTAAATTTCTGCTAAAACTGTTAATTCCAATTGTCTTGCTGGTTAAATGATATGATTGTTATTAATCCTTTACCGCTAGCACGTTGAATTAGCTTGTGTGTCATCGAGTTTATTTTCCTGATTTATCCGGATTTGAAATGAGCTTAATTCGAATTGTTGAATTTGATTATGTAAATTTGCTTGTTTAGATGTTAGGTTGATGTTTTAGCTGATGTAAATTGGTTGGAGAATGTTAGTTTTATGAAATCTGCTACCAATCAGGTACTTTGCTAGGTTGTGATATCGATTTTTTGATAGTATCTATTTGGTTAATTGCCGGTTTGCAAAAGCTTTTTGTCAGCTGATTATGAGCTTAAGTGGAGCAGAAACAGGAGTAATGGTGTTTGCAAAACCCGTTTTCTGAATTTATTCAGCTGAATTTGAACTGATTTTTTAAAAGTCCTATGTAGTTGATTCTAGTTAAGTCAGTTAGAAATAATATCTGCAAAATTGGTTAGAAATAATTGTCAGCACCTTTTGTGAACACCCAACAAATTCATTAAAACCACTTTTGCTGGTTCCGCTTTATTTAATGAGAAAGTTGAGAAGTAGGTTTCCGTTATGATTCTAATAGATCATCCAACGTTGGATTCGGATCAGCATTTATCCTCTTCTGATTATCCCTATCCAGTCACCTGAAAATATTCCTCAGTAATCCACTGCTGCTAATAAAGTCTAGAGGTCCTTTTTGTTGGTAAACTTATAACTGCAGATTTCGAGACCTGGAAAAAGAAAAATGAAACAAATAAAATCTCTTAGGTTGATAGGTATATCCGTGTATGCCCAATTTATATTACTATCCTTTTTGGAAGATTGCACGAATAATCAGATGTATGATATTTACCTAAAATATATGACTCGAGATTCTATATCAATTATTTATGCCGATGTATAACATTGGTTTCTTTTACTGACATCATGCAGGTAGTAACTGGATTTGTTTCTAAACAGGACTGGAAGTTACCTCCTCAAGTGAAGACTTTTAGGTATTCACGTCAATGGGAAGAAAAAGGAAAGCCCCCGCTTCTGCTTCCGCTTCTGCTCCTGAAAAAATTATCAAAAAAGAAGAATCATCTGATGAGGAAATAGAAGAGGAAGAGGAAGTGGAAGTTGAAGTGGAAGAGGAAGTGGAGATATCACAATCAGAATCAGGGTCGGAATCTGAAGAAGAAGAGGAGGAGGAGGAAGAAGGCGAAGAATCATCTTCTGATGGAGATGAAGAAAGCGATGAGGAATCGAGGAAAGAAAACCTACGCAACTTACTGGAACCTTTTGGAAAAGACCAAATTATCAATCTCCTCAAAGAGGCCGCTGCTAAGGACCCCAAACTCCTCACTAAGATCATTGAGGTTGCAGATGCTGATCCCACATGTCGCAAGATTTTTGTCCATGGTCTGAGCTGGGACGCCACCGCTGAACAGCTAATTCAGGCGTTCAAGCCCTTTGGAGAAATTGAGGACAGCAAGTTAGTAATGGATAAAATCACGGGACGAGCCAAGGGCTATGCTTTTGTCCTCTTTAAGACTAGCTCTGCTGCCAAGAAGGCTCTCAAAGTTCCTCAGAAGCAGATTGGGAACAGAAAAGTGTCCTGCCAGCTGGCAGCTGCAGGACCCCCTGTCGTGTCAGGTGCTGCCGTGGAAGAAGGGAGCCGCAAGATGTATGTAGGAAATGTGGGGCCTCATGTGGATCCGGAGAAGTTGAAAGATTTTTTCCGACGGTATGGAGATATTGAAGATGGACCAATAGGGTTAGATTTTGCCACAAACAAGTTCAAGGGGTTTGCCGTTATTACATATAGGTCTCCCGAAGGGTTTAAAAAGGCAACGGAGGAGCCAATTAAGGTTTTTGAGAATTGCCAATTGCAATGCAAGAAGTTTGTTGATAAGGAAAGTAGGAACAATGCAGCAGCTAGCCAAAATAGTGTTGCTGCTGCTGTAACCCAACCTGTTAATAGTTATGGTAGTTTGGGAATGAATCCGGCTTTGTTCGGAGCAAATTTGAATGTCGGTGGGCTTCTGATGCCTCAGAATCTTGGAATTGGATTGGCTGGAAATCCTATGCTGGCTGGTGGGTATAATCCGGCAGGTTTGATGGCTTCTGGATTGAGTGCACCAATTGCAGGAATGGGTACTAATTATGGGATGAGTAACATGAGCCCGAGTGTGATGGGAAGTTATGGATCTCAGGCTGGTTTGCAAGGATTGGGACCTTACCAAAATTCTCAGCTGGGTCAGTCATCTGCAGGGACACCACCAACTACAGACTCAAGAGCCCCTGCAAGGGGTGGCCTATCTCCATCTCCACTGAAATCTTATACTTCATATTTTCGCCGCTAGGTTTATGTCATGATCCATATATTCAACTTTGGTTTCCTCAAGATTCTGTGAAGTCTGGCTGAACATGATACATGTCACCTCTGATTTTACTATTTTTGAGATATGTAAACTTAACATATGTGGATACCCTCGATTTTCCTTCATTTCTGCTCAATTTTCATAGATATTCTATTCCAACATTCGCTTTTAAGCATCCCTTGATATTTAAGTTTGTATCTGCAGGATTTAGATATTTTCAAAGTTTCTCTCTTGTAGTAAGTGGTAGAATTATGGACTGAACTTTGTGTTGGCCAAAAGCTTAAAATCAATACTATTATTTCTTAAGAAAAATACTTTTTCAAGAACTCTAGGAAATAATACAAGTATACAACTCTAATAACAGAACAGCATTCATGAAACTGGTGTAAAATGCTGTCAAACGGTGACCCTCTTCTGTATGAATATGATCAATAAAGCAAACTAGGAAAACAAAAACTAGATCCCAAATATGGGGAAACAATAGTGAATCTCTGTATATTACGGTCAGAAAAATATTTGTGTGGCCTTCTTGTAGGCGCCAGAGAGGTTTAGTCTTGCTTAGATTAGCATGCCGGAAGATCTGCCGGGGGAGCCTCTAGCTTTTCCAGGTTGCCAGTACCGTCTTCCACCAAGAATGCCATTGCCAAACCCCAAGTGATGTGAACATCCAGATGACAGTGCATTATCCAGACTCCTGTTTCATCAGACATACATGTAAGTTGTTGCAGAATTTACTAATTGGCAACAACAAATGTAAATTTGTATACTTATATGCCTGCTAACCTGGATTATCTGCTACAAATCTGATTACTGACCAACCACCAACAGGTACACTTGCTGTATTACGAAGAGGTGGGTCAATGAGGTTGAATTTGGGACTATCTCTGGTAGGATTGAAATTCCCAAAGCCTTCAGCAAGTATGAAGAAATCATAACCATGAAGATGAATCGGGTGGTTCTCAGCTGCGACAATGCTAGTTCCCTGCAAAACAAGCTGCACGGTTTCCCCATACTTCAACTTGTACAGCTTAGTCCCAGGAACAGGTTGCCATAGTGATCGGCTCTGATTCCCTGTATAATCAAATTGAACTGGTGGAGTTCCTGGAAAATCAGTCGTGTAGACGCCAGGAATACCTTGCTGCTTTGCTTGAAGCAGGGAAAAGGTGGTTGGCAGTTGGAATGACACATTGTTCATGCTAGCCGTAAATCTTGTTCCATTTGGACCCTGACATGTACTGCGGCTTGCACCGGGAGGGCAGTTGAAAAGTCCTACGCCAACCGTGAACAGCAGGTTATGGTCGATATTAGTTGGGACTTCAACTTGTTTTAGGCTTCTGAAGCTACTGGTGAAGGCAGTTGCAGTAGCAGTATCGTTAAATGCTGGCATTCTTGGCATAACTGGTTTAATCGAGCCACCTTTGGCTGAGCATGGGGCAGATTTGTATTCAAGTATGGCTGTGGTTGTAGTGTTGTCGAATGCCACGCCTTGAGCACTGGCATAGGCACGTGCTGTAATGTAGTATCTAGCGGGTGGCTGGTTAGCTGTGATTAGGACATCAGTGGTCTGCCCGGGCCCTAGCATGAGAACTGATGTGCTGAACGGTTTCACGTAGGAAGCATCAGCTCCGACTACTGTGAGCTTGTGATTGGCAATTTTGAAGAATAGTTGCTGATTGAGCCCGGAATTGACGACTCTGATAAGATTTGTTTCACCAGAATCTATTGGAACGATTAGTGTATCTGCAATAGAATGCATTCAGTGCGGGTTAGTATTATTATTACTATTCGACATATGTATATTATGGCTTCAACAAATCGCTTTTGTAGATCTTTGCTAATTCAAAACCTGCTTGTTGGCTTACTTTCCCGATTCATATGATGCATTAGCTTTAGTCAATGAATTTGCAGGAAAAACTTAAGATCAAGAAACCTACCTTTGCTTGAGCAATTGTAGAAATCACCAGGCTGACCGTTGATGGTGTAAGCATCAGAAACATTTGGTGCTGCACCCGTTCTGGTAGCTTGTCTAATGACAGTTATGGGATCCGCATTCCACCATTCACCTGATCATCATGGCATACAGTCATGAACACAAAATCGCAGAAAGGTTCGTATATTTCAGCCTAAGACTGGTTTTAATTTGTTTTATAGAGCAGATGCTAACGGAATGTTTGTTACCAAGAAGCAGGGCAGTTTCACGCTTTGGCTTTTGGAACGGATATGAGTCACCGTCTTTAGGACGAATGATAATAGCTCCATAAACTGTTGCTCTTAACCATGAACTGTGTGCGTGCCACCATAGCGTGCCTTCTTGTCCTTGGATCTTGAATCGGTACGTGTAACTTCCTCCAGGTCTGATAGGGCACTGTGTCACAAATTCTGGTCCATCCGCCCACCCTGTCCTGATTTGCCTTACGCCATGCCTGTTGATGGCCGGAACACAGTACGTCAAGGAAGGTACATAAATTTTTTCACTATCTGATACATTTATGTCAACATGTTATGTCATGTGTGCATTTACCAATGAATTGTGGCATTGTACTGAGCTCTGTTTACTACGTTGATAACCAAAGAGTCCCCGTTTTGTACTTCCAATGTTGGTCCAGGAAACATCCCGTTCACAGTGATTGTGCTTCGGGTTTGACACAGCCTTTTCACTGGCGTTGCTTGTATCTGTTTCATGCACGGTTCGCACAATTGTTAGTTAATTTGCTAGGAAATACATACATGGCTCCTTCACTTGCAGTCAATTTTCTTACTACGATAGTAAAGTAGTTCATGCCATATCATTCTGAGAATAAAATCGCCTCTATAAGATTACTATGTAAATCTAATACAGGTGAGCATTTTTTTTCTTGAAAACGATATGGCATGTACAGAAGTTTCTGTGCATGTAACAAACCACACAAGAAATTGAAAACGGAAAGAGTTTTACGCACAACGAAATCATGGTAGTGAACAGTGGCATGGATTAACGGCATTGCGCTCATTGAAAGAAGAAAAAGGCTCAAGAAGAATGAGAAAGAGCTCATGTTCTTGAAAGTTTCCATCTTCAGAGCACTTCGTTTCAGTGTTTTCTTGCCACTTTCTGTGTTTCCTTGGCTAGATCATGTACAGTGAATATTGTTGAGAAAGAGTGAGTGTTTTTTTGTCAAAGAGTGAAAGAAAAGAGTTGGCTTTATACTGTAAGAAGATGAGAGAGTAGGGTGGTTTAAAGGTTGGCAGATTAGGTTATGATAGTCAGATTTAGGGGTAAAAACTTAGTTCAACATAGTGTAATAGGTTGTTGCATCAAACTTGAGAAATTTTTGTGTTTATACATCAATACTTGCTTTACAAGTACATATTTCTGATGTTGGTTTTCCCAAGTTTTCAACAACGACTTGTCTAAATATGTTTTGTTAGGTTGATGTTTATATAAATTAGTCTTGTCTCGATTTAAATTTTCAAGTTGGTAAAATGTGTCTTAATTATATCAAACCACATGTTATATTATGAGAAATAACATAATTGTAGTTTATTTTTTCAATTTAACACCACTCATTATATGTGTTCAAGGAAGGAGTCTGAAGGGTATATTTGTAATTCGTTTTTTAATTTAAAAACGATAACAAAAGTATGCATAATTAATATTTTCCATAATTCCCAACTCAAATTCCTTACTCTGCCACTTGTACCTGATACTATTGTCTATTTTTTGGCCGTAAAGAAAATGTAAAAGACAGTTGACATGCATAGCCTTTTTTGGACACTTTTGCTATTGCTTGTGTATTTCATTCCTTATATTCAGATTTCTCACCAATATACAGAAATTTGTGCTCTTCAACACGTATCTTGACGTTTTCTAGATATAAAATCTTTGTCATGGTCAAGCGCAGAAATTTATGATATATTACTGTAGCACACGTTCATTTTGGATTATGCCAATTTGAATCGACATAGTTATTCAATAAATTATAAATTTTCTATAAATGATAATTTTGAAGTTTTTATGAGTTTCAGATGGTACCAGTATATCACACCCGATTCATGTAAGACATAAGGTTTTGCGCTGATTAAGTTATGAACTATAATGAGATGGAAAACTTAGCAAAAAAGTAACTTTGGTTCGAAGATAATGAGACATGTTTTAGGGATGAGATATTGAAAGAAGAAGTTGATAATCTGGTACTTTTAAGTTGGGTGAGTATTTGTTACAGACTCTTATTACCAATATATGTCCCATCGTTTAAAAAGTTAAACCGTTAATAAGTACAACAATATTGCAAACCCACATAAACTAAAAGTTGACAGAAGATTAGTTATAAACAATCACAAAGTATTTCCCGTGATTTGGTAGCTGTAAGTGGTTATGAAAATGTAGTCTAAACAAGACTAATTAACAAAAGTTGAACTATGATAAAGAAGCTGAGAAACAAGTCCATAGGAGTTCATTTCGAGTTTATTAATTTCAAGTGAAAAAAATGCTAATGTAAAAACCAAAACACAAACATTGATTAACACTAATACAAATCAAACCATGATAATATATAACGCGAAACATGTGTAGCGTGTTGTACGAGTTCTAGTTGTATAATCAACCATAGTTCGATTGACAATTTATGTTGAATCAAATATCTCTCTTGAATAGGTGAACCCGTAACCCATTCTTCACTAGAAGTACGACAGAAGGGTCAGGGCAAACTGGATGGCCTTCCACGAGTTGAATCTTGAAATGAAATATGGTCGCGGCAGCAACCATTTTCATCTGATAAAATGAAATCTCTTTACCAAGGCAAGTTCTTGGCCCGACATTGAAAACCGGAAACTTGTAGGATGGCTCATGTTTGATACTTCCATGATCTGTAATCCACCTCTCAGGCTTGAACTCTAGGCAATCCTTGCCCCATACGCTCTCCATTCTTCCAACACTGAAGAACGAGACCACCACTTTTTCGTTCTCGTGGAGCTGATGACCGCTTGGCAGGATATCAGCGTGCCTTGGAGACTTGTGCTCAAGTGGCACAGGAGGGAATAGCCTGAGAGACTCGCATAAGGCTCCGTGGAGGTATAACAGCTTGTGTGATTCTTTCAGGTCGAAGAACCTCCACGTGTCATCCTTCTTCATGCCCAATTGAGATTCAATCTCTTCCAGAATCTTGGTTTCGGCTGAAGGGTTAGCAGCAATAAGATAGAAAAGCCATGTTAAACAAACACCCGTAGCGTCTCGACCTGCCAGCATCAGGCCTACCGCAGTGTCCCTCAGGAACTTTTTTAAACCGTTCATAGAACCTTTATTCATTTCTGTGTATACCTTTGTAAAGCCTGCCAGGATGTTATCATCACCTTCCATCGTTTTCTCAACAAGAGGATATAGAAAGTCGTCAAAAGCTTTGGCAGATTCGATTAGCATCTTCTCAGGACCTATCTTGAGCCATTTTTGTAGCTTCCAGATACTTTCAGGAACAATGTGCCTAAGCAACAGAGGCCCTGTTGCATTGTTGAACGCCTTTTCACAGGGAATGTAAGGCATATCAATGGATAAGCTATTCGGATCATAATCCAACACCAATTTACAAATTGCATCGAAAGTGTATCTTTGATAAATATCTTGCAAATCAAAATCAGAATCCCTCTCGCAAAGAGTTTCCAGAACTGGGAGAAGTTTCGTTTGGACCATTTGCCAAACACTAGTCTCCAAGAAACTGTAAAACTTGGCATTCCTGATCTGCGAAATGGTGGTCTTTCGATGAAGCTCCCACAACTCATTATCAGCATTGAAAATCCCATCTCCCAGGATTTCAAAGATCTTCCTAAATTCAGGACCCTTTGGATAGTTTGAGAAATTTTTGCTGAAAATGTAGTCTATATTGACAGGATCACACGTAAACACCATATTTACGGTAGTGAACAGGCCTGCCCTCGCCCTATAAGTTCCGCCACTTTGAATGAGAACGTCTGTGATGTAATCATGGGCACGGTAGACATTTAGAGCTATACCCGGCAGCATGCCAATCACAGGCCAATTGGTTGGCAGGAGGTTGGTTTTTCGATCATTAGAATAAAAAAGAAGAGATAACAAAGCTGGAACAATGATAAACAAGATCAGAATAAGATAAAACTCGTTCATATCCATTTTGAGTGAAACTGTTAGATTTATATTCTTGTAGATTTGTCTGTCACAGGTGGTAGTATATATAGATAACCTTTCATCGAATAGGTTAAAGATAAGGTGACAAGTCTACAACTATTCCAGACTATTACTGGAACATACAGGCATATAGATCCATTAATTTTGTCTTAAGAGAGCTAGCTAGTTATCAGCCTGTTCTTTTCGATACTAACCATGTTAAAACTCACTCCTTGTGCATTGTGTGGCCAGTTTTGAGTGACTACCCACGAATTGAGAAATCCAAAAACTTCACTTTTCACCACACATCTAGACAAGTAAAGTTACAGAATCAAATTCAACAAGTCAAATTAAGCTCATTCAAAGCACCTGAGTAATTTAGCTTAGGGGCTGATTGTTATAGCATTTAAATTGCTCAATTTGACTCGATAAACAGTGACTTGACCTAAAATACACTTTAAATACCCCATTTCAATTCAATTCCAAACACAATTTCATCAAAATCTATCCAAACGTCCATTCAAATTATATACCAAATCAGCACCTTAATGATCTGAAGTGTCTATACAATATAGAAAATATAAACAAACTATCTAATCCAAAAAAGAAATGAAAACTAAGCTATAGTAGAGGATATCTAATACAAAACATAATTAGATAAAATATTTATTACTAATTAGACCAGTAGATAGAGTTCTTCTTCAACTTGAAGTTGAGTCTTGTTATATATCTTGACAGTTTGCCCCAAATTAATATTCAAATTCTCTGTTGAACAGGTGAACTCTTAACCCATTCTTCACTAGAACTTGAAGTACGATAGAGTGGTCAGGGCAAACTGGATGGCCTTCCACAAGTCGAATCTTGAAATGAAATATGGTCGCAGCAGCAACCATTTTCATCTGATAAAATGAAATCTCTTTTCCAAGACAAGTTCTTGGCCCGACATTGAAAGCCGGAAACTTGTAGGATGGTTCATGTTTGATACTTCCATGATCAGTAATCCACCTCTCAGGCTTGAATTCTAAGCAATCATTGCCCCATACGCTCTCCATTCTCCCAATGCTGAAGAACGAGACCACTACTTTTTCGTTCTCGTGGAGATTATGACCGCTTGGAAGAGTATCAGCGTGCCTTGGCGACTTAGGCTCAAGTGGCACAGGAGGGAATAGCCTGAGAGACTCACATAAGGCTCCGTGGAGGTATAACAGCTTGTGTGATTCTTTCAGGTCGAAGAACCTCCATGTGTCATCCTTCTTCACGCCCAATTGAGATTCAATCTCTTCCAGAATCTTGGTTTCGGCTGAAGGGTTAGTAGCAATAAGATAGAAAAGCCACGTTAGACAAATACTCGTACCATCTCGACCTGCCAACATCAGGTTTAACGCAGTGTCCCTTAAGAACTTTCTTAAACCGTTCATAGAACCTTTATTCATTTCTGTGTATACCTTTGTAAAGCCTGCCAGGATATTATCATCACCCTCCATCGTTTTCTCAACAAGTGGATATAGAAAGTCGTCAACAGCTTTGGCAGATTCGATTAGCATCTTCTCAGGACCTATCTTGAGCCATTTTTGTAGCTTCCAGATACTTTCAGGAACAAGGTGCCTAAGCAACAGGGGCCCTGTTGCATTGTTGAACGCCTCTTCACAAGGAATGTAAGGCATATCAATGGATAAGCTATTCGGATCATAATCCAACACCAATTTACAAATTCCATCGAAAGTGTATCTTTGCAAAATATCTTGCAAATCGCAATGAGAACCCCTCTCGCAGATAGTATCCAGAATTGGGAGAAGTTTTGTTTGGACCGTTTGCCAAACACTAGTCTCCAAGAAGCTGTAAAACTTGGCATTCCTGATCTGCGAAATAGTGGTCTTTCGATGAAGCTCCCACAACTCATTCTCAGCATTGAAAATCCCATCTCCCAGGATTTCAAAGATCTTCCTGAATTCAGCACCCTTTGGATAATTTGAGAATTTTTTGCTGAAAATGTGGTCAATATTGGCAGGATCACACGTAAGCACCATGTTTACAGTAGTGAACACTCCTGCTCGCACCCTATAAGTTCCGCCACATTGAATTAGAACTTCTGTGATGTAATCATGGGCGCGGTGGACATTTAGAGTTATACCCGGCAGCATGCCAATAACAGGCCAATTGGTTGGCAGCAGATTGTTAGTGTTTCGGCCTTTTGGGCATATGGTAGTATAGAAAAGAAGATATAGCAAAGCTGGAACAATAAGAAACAAGATCGGAATAAGATAAAGCTCATTCATGTCCATGATGTCTGGCTTGAGATCAAGACTCTGGCATGCTAAGTCTGATAAATTTGTGTGTGTTTCATCTAGAGAAGTCATTGAGTATGCTTAGTAGGGTACCAAGACTGTTACACAGTATTATGATTCTTTCAATACAATTTGGATGTGTATTTGAGTTATAGATCGTTTGTCAGTTGTTCTTGTGGTGCGTTGAGTAAGTGTAATTGTGAATTTTTGCAAAAGCTTACATATACTCAACAGAAGGATGCTGTGACGAAATTTTTGGCTGGTTTGGATGAATCTTATCCAGTTGCATAGTCAGCTGCTTTCATCATATAATCTATAACAGGAAAGTTTATATATTAAGAAACTTTATACTCTCTCATTTCCGGGTTCATCTTCCCCAGGACCGGACACAAATATTAAAAAAAAATGAATAAAAAAAAAAAGGTGAAAAAATAGTAAAAAAGTGAATAAAGTAAGATAAATGGTGATAAAATAGGGTAAAAAGTGAATAAAGTAAGAGAAAAAAGAATTATTTAAAGAATGAAAAGATGAAGTTAAAACGAATTAAAATTGAATATGAGAGATGAAGTTGGGAGGGAGGTAGTATCTCGGTCTTTCTTGATAACCTTAAGAACAGTCATCAACTTTGTCGGCCTATGAAACCATGAATGTCCCATTGATTAAAATGTTAAACGTTCATAAGTAGGACAACATTTTTTTTGAGACCATAAGTACGACAACATTGCAAACCACATAAACATCAAATTGACAGAAGAAGAACTAATTAATGACGAAGTATTTCCTGTCAAATGATTTGGTATTCATACTTGTAAGTGGTTACGAAAATATAGTGTGAACAAGATATGTTACGCGCCAAGAATTGATGTATTATTACTTAGAATAACACAGTAGCAAACATCTCCTTTTTAAAAGAAACTGAGAAGAAGTGTCATTAACAAATCCCCAAGATTTCTTTCAAAGTTATAATAGTTACAAGTGGGAAAATGATATTCTATTCGTTTTACATAGGACTAATTGGACTAAAGTCAAGAATGAATGTGATAATTTCTTTCTCAACTTTTATTTTTTCAACCCAAAAATTATATGGAAGGAAAGAGTTTGGTTTGATCATCCTCTCAATTACGTTGGTGCTCTTTTTTTCAATAAATCTTATAGTTACTTTTGATATTTTACAACCAGCATAATCATCTATTACTCTATACATATAATTTTTATTATATTTTATATAACTTAAACTACAAAAAATATAAAATTATTTTGAACGTATATTTGGATTCGTCTTGAGAAGACGAATCCATACACATCAATCTTGAATATATACTATTTACTAGAAACTGTATAACACGTTGTTACATGTTATATTTTATCGGTGTCGATTATTAACATTCTCTCCCAAATTATAAACCATGACTTTGTGCTTTTATTACATTTTATACATAAGAATAACTTAATTTCTAATCTTAACTACTTGAAGTATCCATAGCAAGATTAGGTTTTTTCAATTAAGAAATAAAAAATACTTTATTCACATTTCATAATATATAGGTATGGAGAAAGAGAGGCTAGAAGTTTAAACTATGTATCAAATGCACCTCACAATAACAGTTACTTCACATATAAGATTATTAAATAACTTGAATTATGTACAAGGCCATTAAGAATTTTTTTTAAAGGTTCCAAAGATTACACAGTATAAGTCAATTAATAATTAAGATACAAATTAAATTTAACAACATAGCTGATTTCTTACACATAAAATCATTATCAGTAACACACAAAAAATTCATTTGAAACTAACAATATCATGCATGAACAAAATAAATACAGTAGATAATGCCTCCATAATAATCTAACTAGATTCGATAAAATCATTTACAATTGAATCGATCTGGTCCATTAGCTAACATATCGGATAACGAATACATTTTTTGTCTATCTGTTATGAACAGATCATTTCGATATTCATAATTCGTACTTTGTTTTATTTCTTTTATTTTATATTACGCACCAATACACCAAATTTACCCTAATTAATCAAAATATAATTAAGAATGATATGAATATTTGAATCATTTAGTCTAGTTTTCAAACTTTTTATATGTATTTAGAATACTTGAACATTTGTTGTTTGGTGTTCTCTCCTGATTTCTATCGTTTTATTTTTATTCATCATTTTATTGTTCAATTAATGTTGAAAAATATTTTTTTTAATTAAATTTCATTGATAACGGAGATCCACGGAGTTATTCGTTATCTGATCCGCTCTAAATAGATTAGATAACAGATAGACATTTCAATTATCCGTTTGACTGGAGATCGAATATCCGGTCAACGAATCAAATATTATCCAATATGTATATTGTGCATCCCTAGACAAAACAAAAAAAGTATAAAAATAAGATAGTTTCAACTTGGAAACACTATTTTGAAGCGTAATGACAACACACTTGATATAAATATTCTTTAATAAAGGAATAAATCAAACTGGAAAACACGATTCAAAAGCTAAGCACAACTGTAAAATTGATCTAATTCTAATTTGTAGGAACTAATGAGACTTGGATAATTCTCAATTTGTAGGATATATATATATATATATATATATATATATATATATATATACACTCTCTTTATAATAATGAAATAATCAAAATTTAAAAACTTAAGTTGTCCCTCAAATCACATTTGAGACTGGGATGAATTCAATTTGGAAACTTTATTTAAGTCGCAAACCATACAATATAGTAAACAAATATATTGCTAGGACATGCATAATTACACTTGAGTAATTCAATCAGATGAGGAACATGTCCCATCAGATTGATGCAATTTAACTCAGTAATAAAATTTCAAGGACAAAGTAAGTCCAAGTATAACGTATTTTGATTTTATTTAAGAGTCCGTTTGCGTTTGAAGGTGTTTTATTATAAATAAAACTAGTAAATGACCCGTCGATACTCGACGGGGAGTCGGAAGATTAATATTTTGAGTCTTCTTCTAATACTAACTCTAGGGAGAAAAAATGTTAGTAATGGTGGATGTATAAGGGTATTCCCACCCCAACCCGACGTGTTAAAATCTGACCAAAAACAACCCCGTAAAAAAAAAATCACCAACCCCCCTACCCCCCTAGAAAAAAGATATTATCATTTTACAACCATAGTTTCTCACATATGCCGATGGGTATTGGCGGGGTTACATTTTATTTGATAGACCCAATTTAAAATATAAGAAGGGTGAATGGATATTGTGAGAGATAAATGTCCCTCGCTATTGTTTATTGTGATATTAGTGGGGACCTATGTAGGCATCCGTCTACTATTGAAATTTAGCGGGACTTCTTTTTCTTGGGTGAACTCATTATCATTTCTATTATGATAATTTTTTACACAATGTTGATTATATATATCAAATTCATCTTAGTGTTATGCTTCTTGGATGATACTCTATACCGTCTGTGACGTTACAGAAATCCATCTGGATCTTTAACCTTTTCAGGAATCTTTCGGGTAGGAATTGTCAGTGAAAAGACTGGCAAAATGAAAAGAAAAACGAAAAGTATTGATGATCCCAGCCCCATATTGTACCCGCTTATCACCTATTTATGACACAAAATTATGTGATCAAAATTTTGAGTAGCTTGTAAGTCCGAGATTGATCAACCTCGACTTCCATGGAGATCGTCTACAATCATAATTGATTGAATGTAATAAATATCTTCCAAAGATTTTAGGATGGAGCTAATATATACTCCCTCCGTCCCAATTTAAACTTTATATATTCCATTCATTTTGGAGCATCTCTCTCTTTCTCTCCGTCTCCGTCTCCCTCTCCCTCAATTAAGTAGTACATATTTTACTATTCTAATAGTTAGGTCAAATAATTTTCACCCAATCTCTCACTTATTACCCATTTCACGCCTCCACTCCACCTCGTCCTCAACCGTCCAATTGATCATGTAGACCATTAATCCACCACCTATATCTCATTTCCACCACTTATTTCTCATCTCCACCACTTATTTCTCATCTCCACTTAAACAACCATCCGCCATCCACCCGCTTTAAATGTGAACCTGTCCACGGTGATTTTAGAACAAATACACCCGTCATGACCAGAGATTAGTACAATCCACCGTAGGCCGGTCGGTTGGGGTTTTGGGAAATAACCTCACGTACTATACTCACTCACGTACATGCCTAGTGTTCATGTTAGAGTTTGGTGACAACGAAGTGCAACTCAGTTGGTAATACGCTTTCCCTCCAATCAATAGGTCAGGGGTTTGAGTCACCTTTGTCGTTTCAAATTAAAAAAAAAATTGAGTCTGGTATACTACACCAGCACGAAACTAACTTAACTCATCATCCGATAAGAACACGTTAGGCTTAACCCGCAATACATTATCTTCTACAATAAAATTTTAACTACATTTTGTTTCAAACAATTACCTTCGATTTCTACCTTACTATCACTTCATATTTACTTTTCCAATCAAATTAACAATTTTATTAAAACTTAAAAAGTACTCCCTCTGTTCCATTAAATTTTTCATTCTTTCATTTATACAGTTCCATTAAAAACTTTTAATTTTCATTTGTGGAAATTCACTATATTTACTATTAATAATTTTTCAATTTTTATTTTACTTTTTACTATACACTTATTACTTTATCTATATAAACTATGTTTTTACTCAAAGATCATAAAATTTGTGCAAGAAAAAAAAGTTTAAAAGAGATTTGTGGAACGGATGAAGTATCACACATCACTTACTTGTGCACAAATCACTCTTTATTCTTACACACCATTACATAACAACTCCATAAATTTGTAACTCTATTCCAAATATCATTTTTTATAATTCATTATTCATCAACTAAAAATTTTACACAACTCTATTATTCAATTCTGTACAAAATCACATGTGAGTTTTTTATTGTGTTATCAATTTAATAATACATGGCACATGTGTACATACATACATACATACATACATACATACATATATATAGTTGGATTTTGTAAGTTATTGTGTTCGTTTACCAATTATACATAATAAATATGCATTATATGATATCTATAGGGTATTAAAATTAAATGTTAAAATTAATACCTCCAAGTGATAAAGTTAATACTTTAACTTACAAAAAGTTCATATCTTCAATTCATGATGATGTAAAAATTTCATTTTACTTGTTTTGTGTATTTTTTATTATATTATTATTACTTTTAGGCGCAATTAAAATTTACACCTGGGCCCCGTAAAAGTTTGGCATGCCTTGAACGACAATGGAGGTTTGCATTATATTAGAATTGAGTTAGTTGAAATTATTGTGTTTGAAAAAAATTATAAAAATTATAAGTGATTTATATGATTTTTTACCTCATGGATTTGATTTACTAAAAATTATGTTGACATACTGATTAAGACCAAAAGAATAAAAGATAATTAAAAACTCTAGAATAATTAATTTTAACATGGTGTTTTTCATTAAAATTTTTATTTTTTGATGGATATGATTCATTTTGTACTACACTTTCATCATATTATAAAATAAAAAACGCTCTGGTTAGGTTATCAATTTCTAGTCCGCATACATTTTTACCCACGACTTTGGACTACGTGATATAGTGATAAATTATAATTAATTTAGTAAAGCTATGATTTATCTGAAAATTTATTAATATTAAATGTATCTAGCTTCATGTAATTATGTTTAGATTTTATTTAATTAGTTTTTTTACTATAAATGAGTTCAGTCCACTTCTCTTCAAACGAAAACAACAAAGCTTAATCCTCTATATAAATAGTGAAAAGGGTGACTTAAATTCTAGGAAAAATTATAAATACAACCCCTTAAATTTGGCCGCTTTTCACTTTAGTACCTGGATTTCAAACAATTACAGAATCGTCCGACAATTTGTACTAAACGATTTTGAAAACTACAAAATCGTCCAAAAGTCAACATAAGTGGTGAGAGAGTGATGACATGGCGCTGATGTGGAGGTTGAATGGCCAGAAAACTGTTGACACTGGCAGTTCAGTCAACGGATTGGATTTATCTGTAATTGTTTGAAATCGAGGGGCTAAAGTGAAATTGACAAATTTTTAAGGGGTAGTTTTTGTAATTCGCCCCTAAATTCTACCATAATCGAGTTTACTTGTTACACTAGAGTCCTAACATTTAAATAGGCATATAAGTAAAAAAAAATATCAAACCATACTATCATTTATTAATGGGTATTTAAGTGGTGATCACATAAAAATGAGATAGCAAAGAACAAAATATATATACAATCGTATAGTTTAAAAATTATTTTCATCACTATAAAAAAAGTATTTTATCCTCACATATTGCTCCATTTTCTTCTTCCATAAACAAACATTACTCACACTATTTTTAAATTTCTCGTTCAAACACATGTACTTAAGATTTGAGCAAATAATCTCTTTTATACAAAATTCTCAAGCATGGATGATTTATCATGATTCACGAAAGTAGGAGGATTAGTGTACTTCTGTACAAATGAAGTGCTACAACACTCCGAAATTGCAAATGATTTTGTCTCTCAATATATAATTTTTTATTGACGGACATTTCAATATTTGGTCAAAGAAATATTATATTTAGGTGTATCATTGTTATTGTGTTTATATTATTTCTAAACATATTTACAGATTACAAATTGAAGGTTAAAGAATTAAATGTAAGAATGAGTGTCACATGTAGGAATTGATCTTTAGTTTCGAGTAAGTGAAGGAGAGCACCATAACCTTTTATTTTTTTCCTGACCAATCAGAACATTTCGTTTTGCCAACCAAACACAAGAATGGACCAATAGGAACTCTTTATTTTGCCACATAATTAAATGATGTGGATAGCCTAGAATGGCTCCAAACCTTTTTTGGTTTATGTATTATATAGATTCATGGTATTTTGACCCGTTTAGAAAAAAACAAGGTAATTGAAGTGGTATTTGAATATAAATACTATGTTTAATAGTATTTGACGGAAAATATAGTTGTTATTGAAGTACCAAATATTTACAAAAGAAATGCTGATTGTACTTACTAGGTTATACGTTACTGCTTAGTACATCACATACTTGAAATGTACTAACGTCCAGTCAGTCCAAGGATAGGCACATTAATTATGTAGCCACATCATCATTATTATGTATTTATGTTCATTATAAAACTACATCAGAATCATCGCAAATAGGATATGATGTTCATAAATATAGAGATCTAAAAAATTAACCTATATAAAAAAATTCATAGACTGGACCAAATTATTAAATTAACTACATCAGACTCCTAATAATGTGATCATAATAATGGGACTCTTCCTTTAAACATTATTGAATAACAAAAGAATTCGAAGTAGAAGGAAACGTGAAGTTGTTGTGGCGAAGATGAATGCGAAGAATACATAGCTAGACAAATTGTGTGAATGAATTGGAAAGTATGTTTATGTTAATTTTGAGGCATAAAGATGTAATTATATTTTGACCAAATACCATATCTCAATAATTCACTCTATGTGGGTTATTTCGAATGGTATTTGATAACAAATTGAGCGAGCTACAAATTCATGTATTTGGTGAGTTTGAAATTTTAACGGGCTTTGATATTTCAAATTTGTACAATCAAACACGGTATTTTGAATTGTGTTTTTCAAATATCACTAAAAAATACCACAAAACACGTTATATGAGTAAATACTTATGAATTAATATAATGATGATTCATACTTAAAATATCAAATTGAAGTGTAACTAACTTTTAAAATGAGATCATTCAAACCAAAAAAATAAAATAATAAAAAATACAAAGAAAGTCAGAATACTAAATTCAACTTGAGAACTAAATTTGATTTAAACATTGCACCTCATGGATCCAAACTACAATTTTAACCGTTGAGCTACACACAATTATACGTTGTTTGTTTAACTATATAGATTAATCATTTCGTAAACAATTAATATGAAGATAAAAACTACGCTATATTTTTGTGTTGTTTTTTAGTATCATGATGAATAAGAACAAAAGGAAAATGAAAATGAAAGACCCACATTGTCGAAAATGTAATAAATAACAAGGAAAGAGGATTAAACAAGTAAATGCATTCATTAGTTGCATATATATAAGTGTGTTGTTAAAAAAACTAATTCAAAAGTGAAAATGAAAAAAATCAAAATGTTTATGGCGTTTGGGTCAAAACTTTAATTAACTAAATTTTAACAGTGTTTCATTAGAGGAATAGTATCTAAATTTCATTTTGAGTTGTGAAAATATTTTGCTTGGGATAGAGTTAAAATTTTATACGGGTTTTAGTGTTGTTCTATAACACGTGCCTAAAGTAGTGAAGTGATATGTATAAGATGTTTTGAGATTGTTCGATTGGTTTAAGGTTGTTATAATATATGATAAAAATATATAGTGGTTGTTATAATATATGATAAAAATATATAGTGATAGAAAAAGATTACGTAGAGAGTGAAATTTTAATTGAATTGTAAATACAAGATGGATTAAAAACGGTACTAATTCGACTCGATTAAAAATTTCTAGACAAACATGATACGAAGGCTACCTCGATAAAATCGAGTTAGAATTGCACTTCAAACACTCCAATGACGATGTAGAAATGCAATAATCGGACTTGAAAACTCAATTAGAAGTTTAAACTATACTATTCAGGAAAATAATCTAAAAATTTGATAATTCCAAGTTATAAATTATGTTTAATTGGAAAATTTTATTTATAAGAACATGGCCTTTAGTAATTAGAAAATTCAATTTGATTGTAAATGAACTATTGGAACTTGAAAATTAATTTGAAATGTAAACCAACTCTAAGAATGAGAAAAATATAATTTGAATGGGGAAATTCAACTTTAAGCCGGAATAATATCAATTTGAAAATTCTATTCCAAGTACAAACTAATTGTATAGACGAAACACTATCTTGTAAATTCCTCTCCAAAAGTAGAATATTTAAAGAATATAAATATGAAGTATATGAACATTAAAAATGAAATCATTCCAACTCAAAACTTCAACTCCAGAAAATAAATAGTTTCTACTCAATGACAAATTTGAACTCTAAGAATGGGTAGTTTCATCGTTAGAATTTAACCCAACTCTAATAATAAAATTCATGTTTTTTGAAATAAATTAAAGTCCAATAAAACTCATCTAATAAGTACATCAATCGTCAGAGAGGATTTACCTCTAGTACAATTATTTGGCTATCAAGGCATTAAGACCACAGCAGGCCTAAGCAACCATCTCAGCTATCTAGAAACATCAACACTAGTCTAGGACAACAATCAACTAATTTCTAGCATCAATGAATTATCTCCGATAGAAACTATTCCCTCCGGCTAGGACTCCAGTGTACACTGTGATCCAAATCAACGGAGAATCCATCCTGTATCAGCCACCTCATAGTTCTAGATAAACTATGACTACACTTCTTTAGGCAGTACAGGCAGAGAAAAGCTCCAAAGTGCTGAGATAAGTCCATTGAAAGTTTTATTGGACAAGAACAAGATAGTCAGGGAAAAAGTATCACCACATAATCCCACTCCTGCTACAGCCAAAATCCAAACAAGCAAACCTGCACCAACACAAACAACAAACTCCAAGCATCGTATCCATTGATACCATCATAAAAACCAATACAAAATAGAAATAGAATTTTGAAATTTCCTCAACTGACTCAGCATTGCAGACCTAGCTCTATTCACTCTACCATTCAAAGGAGAAAGGAGAATAATGATCTCAGAACATACCTCCTTTACAACTACATTAAGATTAACATGAGTTTTATTAAACACCACATTATTTCTAAGTCTCCAAACACCTTCCAAAACAGTACAATATAATGCAGCCTTCACTCTATATATTTCAGACTTCTTCCTGGATGCATGTTCAAATAAAGAAAGAGTATCCAAAAAATTAGTTCCATAAGAAGGTAGTGTCAAACAATATAGAAATGGTTTGAGAATCAGCTTAGTAACAAGACAGTCACCAAAAAAATGCGACCTATCCTCCACACCATGCTTACACAAAACACAAGTTTATGTATCAATAATACCCCATTTTTTCAACCTGGATCTAAAAGGCAGCCTGTTATGGCATAAAAGCCAAATGCAGAAGTTAACCCTCGGCAAAGCTATCCCATTCCAAACCATTTGATACCATAAAACCTCATCTTTACCAGGCCAGAACAAATCATAAAGAACTTTCACCAAATGTTTAGATGCCAACCTAGTATATCTCTCCTTATCAATAGCAGTCCAATGTTCTGCAAGAACATCCCTAATTCTCAGCACCTGTTTCCACCAAGCACTATCACCATCTTAGCTTGGACAGTCCAAATAGAATTGCTCTTCAAAACATATACTCTCATCCATTTATGCCAAAGAGATTGAGACTCCATATTACTCAAGTTGATCAATAAAGCTCCCAAAGAAGCTTTGTTCCATGACAACACTTCTTTAATATTCAAACCACCAAGATTCTTATCCAAACACACAGTATCCCATTTAACCAGGTTTCTCCTACCCTCTGACTGACCAGTCCACAAATAATTTTTCAAAACCCCTTGAATTTTATGAATAATCATCATAGGTAAAGGAAAAATACATGCCCAAAACCTCTGAATACTCAAAAGTACATATTGTACTAGCATTATTCTCCCTGCATAGCTGAGATGTTTACTAGTCCAAGATTAGATTCTTCCTACCAATTTGTTTATCAGAGGCTCATACTCCACACCAGACAATCTCCTAGGACTCAAAGGAATCCCCAGATATCTAATAGGAAACTTACCTTGAGTAAACCCCAAGATAGAAAGCAACTCATCTTTAACATTAGCTTCACTCCACCAAAAAACACTGAACTCTTAGCCACATTCACCAAAAGACCTAAAGTAGAAGAGAATTCATCCAGGACTGATTTAATAGTTTCCACAAAAAGACTATCGGCCTTACAGAATACCATAAGATCACCAGGAAAACTCAATTGTACCAACCCCAATTTCTTGCATTTAGGATGAAAATGAAAACTCTCAGAATTCAATCTTCTCCTAAACAATCTAGTCAAATAATCCATGCAAATGACAAAGAGGTAAGTGATAATTGGATCCCCTTGCCTCAGCCCTTGCTTACCATCCATCATCCCTTCAAGTCTTCCATTAATAGAGAAACAAAACTGAGAAGTTGTTATACAAGTCATGACTCTAGAGATATACCAGTTGTCAAACCCATAGAACTCCAACATTTGTGCTAAAAATTTCCAGCTCACATTGTCATACACTTTTTGGATATCAATTTTCATGGAGATATGACTCTGAGCATATTCCTTAATCAATTCCTGACTCAAAAGAATATTATGATGCATGAATCTCCCTTTTACAAATGCACTCTAAGCATCCAAAACCAACTCAGGCATAACATGTCTAATCCTACTGGCCAGCACTTTAGTAATCACTTTGTATATGATGTTACAACATGCAATAGGTCTATAATCCTTCATAAATTGAGGATTATCAACCTTTCGCAAAAGAGTAACAGATGTACAATTTACTTGCCTCATCAGCTTCCCATTCTGAAAAAAATTCCTCTACAGCTTTCCAAACCAAATTACCCACAATACACCAAGCTTTCTTATAAAAACAGGCATTATACATGTTGGTCCAAATAACGGCAAAAGAAAAGACTAGAGGGGAGGGGGGAATAGTTTTTTCAAACTTTCATCGATAAACAGTCTTTCTCATAAACTGGTAGATTTATGATACTTAGATTCAGAGAGCGGAAGACTTTAAGCGATTGATAAACGTAAATGTGCTTTGCAGTAATAATGTGTGTGTGCTATGCTAGAATGTAAGTACAATAAATTAAATAACACATCAATTTATAGTGGTATCTGGAGGTGGCGTAATCCTCCACTAATCCACTTCGGCCTTTATGAGACTTGGAATTCACTAGAATAGACAATTGAGTTCTCTTTACAATAAGTCCTATTCTAAGATCCTACAGTCAAATGGTTCCTAACCAAATGTTCCCCTGAGTTTTTCCCTAGCTCCTCGAGCCAAGTAATTCATATACTCAAGATAACCTTGGAGCTTTTCCTTAATTTCCCAAACCAAGTACTTCATGTACTCCACGCCTAGATGGTGTTGGTTATATGATGATTGTCAGGTAAGCTTCTCTTATAACTTTTCAGCTATGTTTTCAGAGAGCTTGAAAAGATTACACTACTTAATATACTTGTTCAGTATATGATAGGTTACTTCTTTCTGACCCAAGTGTTGGTATCCGTTGTGGAGAATGAGCTTCAGAAAGGGTATCTGAAATTTCAACTCTTTCACGGATAACAAACTCTTGTTATATGTTCAGGACACTTAGAACTACTAGTGATTCTTCGAGCTTGATATTCGCAACAGTAAGCTTGGAGACTTATAGTATGAATACTTGAGAGAATACTTCCCTTGTATGGAAGTATAAGCGTAGTTCGTGTGTGTATCCTTCAGCTTCTAAGTGGTGATATTTATAGATGAATTTGAGAGTCGTTTGAGTAGTATCCGTTAGACCTTCTCAGAATTCAATCCGTTGATATCTCGAAATAAGTACTCAGGAGTCCCTTTCTCATTTTTCAGAGAGGACTAAGCTTGATCGACTTTTCAGTCAGTGTAATTAATATAATGTACTATTTCCTTGTCCTGTAGTCTCAACGGACACATGAGCCTTTCTGAAAGCTAGCATGCTCCTTGACTTAATGATATCATATATTCAGAGACATGTAATGTGTCATTTGCACTATACAATATGCTTTCTGAACATAGTCTATCTGATGAGACTAACCCTTATGTCTTCATCGAACTTGTGCAATCTTCAGTCTTCAAATCTTCGGTTAAAATCCATTGCTATGGTCCTTCTTTATGGCCTTCTCAAAATATAAAATTGCATTTAGAGACCTAATAATCCTAATACAAGTTTAACTAGACTAACATACTAAGTGATTTCCTCTTTTACAATGTTCAAGTGAACTAAGAGTACTAGTCACCTTTCTGTACTAAAGATAAGTCATATGGTTATTGATAAAAAACACTAACAAATATTCCCAACAAATTTTTCCCATTTTGATCAGTCAACCATGTATATCTTAAAGTTCTATTACACACATGGAAGTGAAAACAATCCACCACTTAATCATTTCAAATAATATTTAATCAGATAAATTAAGTGCAGAAAGTAAATATCAACCAAATCACAAGGAGTGATCTTTGCTGACAAATTATGTTCTTATAAATGATTTCTGAGAGTATGATCTTCAGAAAGAACTATTACAGAGCATAAGATAACTTTTACAAGATGTATTACACTGAAATACAGTTAGCAGAATTACAAAATTACTAAGTAAATTAGGACAACAGGAGAATCCAAGCTCCAAGTGAACATCCTAACAAAATAGTTTTCAAGTCTTCAAAATTAACTTATGTTCAGAAACCTTAAGTTCTTCATCATCTCCTCTAGATCAATTGCTATCAACCCTCCTGCAGTCTTCAGCATATTCATAAAGTAACCTTCTGACAGAGAGCTCTGTCTTTATGGCTAGTTCACAAATTTCTCTATAAGCTTTGTCAGGATTATCTTTGTGTTTCTCAACAAAGTCTTCATTTGACTTGATGAAGTTCTTGACCCATAGGTATTTACCCCATACCCATGCATGGTTTACCTTCAGCAGTGACAACTTGTGATACTTGTAAATTTCTTCACAATACATAATGTCATCCAGGTATTGATCCTTCGTCATATAAAATGATTCATAAGTTCAACTCCTAGTCTGTTCTATTTGTTGAGAGTACCATACAATTTTCTAACTTTGTGCACATCATCTGGCTTGGGATAAGGACATATAAAGTCCAATGGCTTCTTCATAGCCTCAATCCTCACATAAACCTCAAAGTCAAGCAACTTATGAGTATTTGCTGGATTAAGTAGAGTAGGCTTGTTACTTCTCCATGCCATAATTTGCTTGTAGATAGGTTCTGGAAACTTCTTGTTAAGTAGCAGATGTTGTAGCTCAAAAATCCAATAATCATTATGGAGATGTATGCACCTATAAGTTGATTGGTTGTCATTGGTTTTGACATACTCAATCTGGGCGGCATCTGGTCTTTCTTGTTCTTTCTCATTATTTCTTCCAAACTACAAGTCCCTGCGCATTTTTCTATTCAGTCATTTCTCCAGTTCTACTTGCTTTCTGGGGTTTGTGATGGATGATCCAGCTTGGTTCGACTTGGTGTTTCCAGAAGGAGTCCTGACAGATATTGGATTAGCAGCCAGAGGAGGTTCAGATAGGCTTTCCACTCTTCTTCTCTTGTGAAGTGGATGCTCATCTGTATCAATCTCATCATCATCATCGTCATCATCAAAGTTCTTGATTGGAGACTTACAGGTTTCCTCCTGACCTTGGATTTCTCCTTCCTCTTTTTCTTGTTCTTCTTCAGAAGGATTGATTCCTTCAGATATAACAAGGGCCTTGGAACCCCTAGTTATCATACTTTGTAGCCTTGTTCCTGGTTCTTCAGAAGGCATGTCCTGTTCTAGAATTTGACTTGTGGAGGGTAATTGTTTTCTCTTCCTTCCTACCTCTCTAGGAAGTTCTATTATCTTCTCCATAGTCATGAGTGACCGACTCAAACTAACATAAGAATGAGAGAATGACTTGAAGTTCTGTTGCAGATTGTTGTGAACTTGGACAAGTTTCTGAACTTCTTTTCTAAGCTCTTGATTCTCTTTAAGGAGTGCCTGCTCCTTTTGGTTCAACTCTTCAATCGAACGTGAGATAGACTTTGCTTTCATAATAGCATATTAAGCTTCTTCAAGTGCTCTATTGGCATTGTTGCAGTCTTCATCACGGGCCATGCCTAGATCAATCTGAGACGGTGCAATGCTAGTGGCTCTGTGTAGCAAGAGCTTAGCTATCGACTTGAGGTCATTAGGTACAGATGAAGGTACCTGGGAATCTTCAGCAACTAAGTCATTTCTGAGTGCAACAAACACAGTACTTCTTCCGAGGAATTTTCCATCTCTGGAAGTAACGACTGGTGATGGGAAGATATGTGGAGCAAGAAGTTCTCTTTTTAGCTGAGAGAGAAGAATTGCATCATCTTCTGGAGCCATATCATGTGCCTTATCATCGTCAGTGCTCACAAGTATGTGATCGTTCTGAGCGGGCTCAACAACCATTTTCTCTTTAACTTTGGTGCTATCTTTCTGAGATGATGGTTCATGTGGTCTATCTGATGCAGCCTTAGCATCATGCTCTGTATTGTCTGTCACCAGAGCATCCTACTCTGCAGCCGTGGCATCGATATCTTTCTTCAATTGTAGCTTTTCAGCAAGGAGTGCCTTCTCCTTTGCATTTTCT
>JAYMSP010000176.1:0-70772 GCA_036897095.1 Plantago elongata | reverse complement strand
ATAAAGAAGTAGTCTCATAGCAACCATACCCCACAAGGCATATTTTACTAATTCTTTTCTTCATAAATTCCAACATCATTCTTCAAAGAACAAGAACAAAGATGAAGAACAAACCTTTTTTGACTTTTGAATTTGGACAATTATGTAAAGTTTACTTTAGTATTTGTGGGATTTTATTATCTTGAATTAACAAAATTCGATGCAATTTACTCCTGTAAATTTACTCGTACACAATTTATTTCTTTTAATTTCAAATTCCGTATGATAATAAGGATCTAATCATAATAAACAAAACTTAGGTACGCTAACAAATTGCAATATGCAAATTTCAGGCTACGAATAAAGAAAAAAGAGAAATAAAAGAATTGAGTACAATTGGCTACATTCTCCACAATACAAAAGAATTTTTGTGTATAAATTGTAAGTTTTTAACTATTTGTAAATTGTGTATTGTTGTACGGTAATTATGTAGTTGAATAATCTTGTATAATAATATCGATTTCTTAGACTCTCAGAAAGTTTAACTTCGCATAAATACCAAAACTTGAGGGAGCAAGAACAAACAAAAAAAAGTTCAAAACAAAAATCTGAATTGAATCAAAGCAAGTGACCAACCAAGAACAAATTGCAAAACCAATCAGAAATTGAACCATCATCACAAAAAAATGTTCACTCTGAAAATCCACACAGTCGAATTCCCTGAAGCCCTTCAAACCACCGTACTCCCCATTCCCTCCACCTCCACCACCGCCAATGATCTGCGGCCGGTCGAATTGAGGGGCGTGGCCCACCTTTTCCGGCAACTACCGACCACTCCCGCCAACGCTGCTTTCTCCACGGTGGCCAACGTCAACACGCGAACGAAGCTCATCTTCATCGTCGCTGTGCCCAATTACCTCTCAACTGATGAGTTCCTACTCTTTTGCGGAAATCAACTTCCTCACTTTGAAGAAATTTTGTTTCTCAGGTAACCTAATCGAAAGGACTCTTTAAGTTTTAATGAATTAGATACAATTGATATGTTTTCGTATTCGTTTTACGAGTTTTAGAAGGTTGTTTATGTATGTGTGTGGGTTGTGTTGGATTAGGAATGATGCGATGGAGGATAGGTATAGCGTGTTGATCAAGTTGGAGAATCAATTGTCTGCTGATGGATTCTACTGTAGTTACAATGGCAAGCGATTTAAGCCGTCTGAGGTACGGTGTTTGAATTCTTTCTATGTTTGCTGCCTGCTTAAACATGCCGTTTTGGCGTTTTACTAAGAGTTTGAATTTTAGGTGGAGGTTTGCCATGTATACTTTTCGCAATCGGTTGACTACTACAATTCTGCAGAGGCTAGCATACCTCCACCTGGGTACACGGAGCTGCCCTCATGCCCAGTTTGCTTAGGTTAGTGATTGTCCTTATTTGATAAGCTGTGGTTGGGAGCATATGAGTTTGAGTGATTCTTATGTATTGTTTTGCTCAATATTTTCAGAGAGGTTGGATCCTGATACTAGTGGAATACAGAGCACTTTATGTGACCATTCATCTCGGTGTTCTTGCGTCATGAAGTGGACCTACTTGTCTTGCCCGGTAGGATATCTGCTCATATTCTTTAGTCCTTATGTTTAGTACCTTTGTTGCTTATCTTGTCTTCTGTCAAATAGTTGTTAAGAGTCTTATATTTGAGTTTATGGAAGACATTCTTCTGTCATTGTGCAGCACATTTACTGGTTGATTGGTATCTTTAGAAATCTTATTCAAGAGTCTCCACATTGATAGGACTCCAGTGTGAATATCGTTAATACTGCCCAATATTAGTTTGCCAAAAGAAGAATGAAATGTAAGAGAATAAAGACACACTTCATCTAAGTTGATTATTCATTGCAACTGCTAAACAATAAGACAAGTATACAGAGCCAGCTTCATTTACTGATGCAGCTCCTAGGTTATCAAAATATTCATTTTTCATCGGAGAGAATAAAACCATCACCTTGTACTAACCTGTGTGGTTGCTGATACGAGCTCCTTGTTTCTAGTCTGGCCTTGTGTGGGCTCTTTAAAATCTGTTTCATGATTGTTTACAAGATCAGCTTTCAGATTTGTCCCAATAATTTATTACACTCATGTTTATGTCTGAAAGCTCCTAAGGCCACACAAAATCCATTTCTTATAAAGAAATTTCCCTGTAGAATCTCACTTCAAATGCAGCCTCTATAATAATGAGGTCGAATGGCTCCTTATCCTGGCATGATTAACTTTTTTCACATCACCCTTTTGTTGCAGGTCTGTAGACTTTCTCAGCAGCAAGATGAAAAACCTGTCTGTGCTGTATGTGGAACTTTCAAGAACCTCTGGATCTGTTTGATATGTGGCTTTGTAGGATGCGGAAGGTGCATACACTTTAAGCAGACCCAGTTTGATCAGTTCTTATAACCATGTGACTATGTGAGTTTGTAAGTACATTATTATCAAATGAATGTTAAACTTCTGTCTGGAAATACAGATATGAACAAGGTCATGCTAGTGGTCATTGGAGCGATAAGAAACATAACTTTTCACTTGAACTCGAAGAGCAACAGATTTGGGATTATGTCGGTGACAGATATGTCCATCGATTGAACCAATCAAAAGGCGATCGCAAATCAGTTGGTGCGGATTTGCGCTGTAGTTCAACTAAAGAATGTGGGACTTGTGAATACGAAGAAGATGGACTAAATGGTGCCCTTGTTAACAGTAAGACTGAAGGGGTACGTCCTTTCTGCTGTAAGAAAGAAATCGCATAACAGTACTTACTAAATTTTTTTGCAAATGTTTCAACAGAAAGCCTCTGCACAGTTTAGCTAACTCCTGTTTCGTGACACTGAAGAGAACAATGCAATTTCCTTTTATTAGCTGTTCTGTATTAGCATCTGGTTTGGCTAAATAAGTTAAAAGTTACTCAATACTTTGAACTGGCTTGATTTATATTTCACGTTTTTGTCTATTCATACATCTATATGTTCGTTATGGTATTAGATTTTGGACGAATACAACCATCTTCTTGCTAGCCAGCTGGAAATTCAGAGACAAGTAAGTAAAGATTACATATCCATATCTGGTGTTTGAATTTTGTGTTTGATCATATTCATGTGCAATAATGTTCGCATGGTCCGGCTCAATACTTTCACAGTTTCACTAGACATAGGTGGACATCAGATTCAAGTGTGGTTGTGTTTCATATGAATCCCTTATGGTGTTTAAATGCACTATTTCAGCATTATGAATCATTACTTGCTGAGAAGAAAAGTGAAAAAGATAGCTCTGTAAAAAAAGCTGTTGAGAAGGCTATATTTTCGAGGACAAATGATTTACAATCCAAAATGGAAAAATATGCTGAGGAAAAGAAGGCTGTGGCAGATGTGAGTTGCAGTTTTGTCTCTGTTGTACCTTTTTGTTTCTTTGAATATCATACTAATTTATTTTGAATTGAAGTAATATCAAATTATTTTTCTTTTTCTTCATGATGTTTTAGAAGAATAAAGAACTCACGAAGAAACAAGAATTGTTGCAGAGCAAGCTGAAGGAAATCCAAGATAGGTAATGCCGTCTCTCTGACATCAAAGCTTAGTCTTTGCTTATGTCTCAGGCAATCATAAACTCCGCGGAATGTTAAAAAGCTGAATTCTAGCTACCTAGAAATTAGTCATCTCCCAACTGAAGCCTACCTTGGGTGGAAATTGGATTGCTAGCAAATAGGATTTTTTATTCATTTATTGAAACTAATAAAATGCAAATCATTACAGAGGAAGAGCTGGTGTCATGTTGATGAATGAAAAAATTGTGGATTTACAAGAGCAGGTATATTATGATAACATATAGAGCACACTTTGTATATGAGTTCAACCCCATTTGGCTCAATCTGATGATATTGTATGCAGATTCGGGATCTTAAAGTTTATGTTGAAGCACAAAGAAAATTCTCAAGCATGCCTGATACTGATGGCATAAGAGGAGGTACTGTCTTGCCTGTAGAACCTGGGCCACCTGGGCCGTCATCTTCTGGCAACTCCAACAGGCGGAACAAATCTGGTCGAAGGAGGAATTAAAGCAGCTCCACAAGTTGTGCGTTTTGTACAGGCAAATGGTTCTCAACTCATTTTTGCTAATTTTTTCTTGGCTGGAAATGGGAATATCTGTTACTGTAAATCCTTTAGATAGTTCCACTGCTATACTGGTAGTAAAAAGGCCCATAATATAACTCCTGATTTTTGTTAACTTAAAACTTGAGGAGCTGCTCCACTTGCTACCTAGATCGATACAAAGAGCTTTGTGTTTCACTTTATAGAAAGAATGCTCATATCACAAATGAACAAACGTAGAATTCAGAAAAAGTGCTTCAATTTATTATTTGATTTCGAACTTGAGTTGAGTTTTTTCAATTTCAATTGAATTTGTCACGACGTATTTGGAACAAACACTTATTGACATGTGTTTCTTCCTATATTAATTATACCAAAAAATTTATAAATTTATAAAAACGACAAAAAATGAACGTAGAAAACATCACCTCATCTACATTCAAACCAAATATATTTTAAAATAAAAATTTTAAATTGAGTCTGTCACTGACCTTTAGTCATTCAACTAGCCGATTCAAATTCGTTCATCACAATCGAATTTACGGAATTGATAATCCAACTGTTTGTGATAGCATTCCAATACATGTTTCTCGACTATCACAAAATGAACGATATGTAGAATATATTATAAAATTTATTTGAGTATGATTGATATACTAAATGACATAAATTTAATAGAATTTCACTATATAGCAGGTCGATAATCTGCAAGACCGACTAAATCTCACAGTCACTTCGATTAGAGAAAACTCGTCCGAATAATTAAAAGACATCTCACCAACGATTTATATTTAATTAACGGTTCGATCAGTCCAACCGTTCAATCGAACTGACTCCCGACACATGGCTCCACTACTACATACATCTCCCCATCTGTGGTAACGAAGCGCAGACTTTGTATAATCCGTCCCCCTCAAAACCAAAACCACTGCTTTCCAGAAAATCCAAACAATACAACAGACACTCAGCTCAGCTCACATAATATACAACACATTTTTACTTCACATCTGATCTCAAATTCCTTCATCTTTTTCTTCTTCACCTCTCCATTTCCATCAATGGAGAGCATAGCTTTCTTCTCCCCATCCGCCACCACCTCCTTCTCCCGCCTCTCTCTCCCTCACCTCCGCTCTCGCTCACTCCCCACCACCACCAAACTCCCTTCTCTCCGCCACCACCAATCCACCCCCAAACCCACCTTCTTCACCAACCCCAAATCCCCCAAATTCCTCCTCACTCTCCCTTCCGCCACCTCATCCGCCGACTCTCCAGACCCAATCATCCCTCCACCACCCCCCACTCTACCCCAATCCGGCGCCAAACCGATCCCATTGATAATCTCGCTCGCCATTGGAATCGCCGTCCGATTCTTCGTCCCGAGACCAGCTGAAGTCACTCCTCAAGCATGGCAGCTTCTCTCGATTTTCCTATCCACAATCGCCGGTTTGGTTCTCAGCCCTCTGCCGGTCGGAGCATGGGCGTTTTTGGGACTTACCACGGCTGTGATCACGAAAACGCTAACGTTTACGGCTGCATTTTCGGCTTTCACGAATGAGGTGATCTGGTTAATTGTTATCTCGTTCTTCTTTGCGAGGGGGTTTGTGAAGACTGGATTAGGGGATAGGATTGCGACTTACTTTGTGAAGTGGTTGGGGAAGAGTACT
This sequence comes from Plantago elongata, assembly GCA_036897095.1. Classification (NCBI taxonomy): domain Eukaryota; kingdom Viridiplantae; phylum Streptophyta; class Magnoliopsida; order Lamiales; family Plantaginaceae; genus Plantago; species Plantago elongata. Next base: position 65,004 of record JAYMSP010000176.1, on the reverse strand, counting down.
TTGGGATTGTCGTATGGTTTGACTTTGAGTGAGGCGTTGATTGCTCCGGCAATGCCGAGTACTACTGCTAGAGCTGGTGGTGTGTTTCTGCCGATTATTAAGTCGTTGTCGTTGTCTGCGGGGAGTAAGCCAAATGATCCTTCGAGAAAGAAGCTCGGTTCTTACTTGATACAGTCTCAGTTTCAGGTATAAGTTTGTGGTATTGTTGAATGAATCAGTATAAGTTATGGCATTTGTTATTTTAGTTGCTTGGTAATGAAGAATCAATGTGAAATGGTCTCTATGGCATTTTAGTTTAGTGGTAGAAATGTTTGACTCGTTGTGTATAAGAGCATTTATATAAATGCATGATTTGGTATTGTGGTTGGATTAGAACTGCTAATGATTTGGTGGTGGCTTATCAATCATCATGCTACTGAATAATGAAGTGTTTCAGGAGAGGAGAATATATTTAGAGGATGTTTGTGGGATCTGGAAGTGTATATTCGTTCAATGCGAATGGAATTTTACGTGTATCGTCATATCACGAGAAGGAAATGCCATGTTATGTTTGTACTACTAAAATCGTTATAGCTGCTGTTTACAGATAGATACTTAATAGGATGTGTTTGTTGGGAATCTTGAGATATCTAGATGGGCATGCAATAAGTGCACCATTTGAGTCCTTGCATCTTTGTTTATGAAAATGCATGAATGATGTGTACTTGGACTTCTCTTCATGAGTGATTTTTGATACATTTTGTTCTCTATGACTCATGCACGACTCTTTTGGCGTGTAACAGTGTGCTGGTAACTCTAGTGCTCTTTTCCTAACTGCTGCAGCTCAAAATCTACTGTGCCTCAAGCTAGCCGAGGAACTTGGGGTCGTTATCGCGAATCCATGGGTCACTTGGTTTAAGGCTGCAAGTTTGCCTGCCTTTATATCTCTTTTGGCTACACCATATATCTTATACAAGCTATATCCACCTGAAACCAAAGACACACCAGAGGCCCCTGGTATGGCTGCAAAAAAGTTGGAACAAATGGGTCCTGTGACAAAGAATGAGTGGGTCATGGTTGCTACAATGCTTCTTGCAGTTTCCTTGTGGGTTTTCGGGTATGTTTTTTATTTTATTTAAAGGGCATGCCACACCAATTTTCTTGATGCTAGTGATTTTTGTTATGCCTGGAATTTGTTCTTTTGCACTTCAACAAAGTAGATGTGATCAATATGCGTAATATTCAATCAAAGATCAGAACGTTGATATTTCTTAGTCTTTTGATTGCTTTACTTAGATATTGTTGATTGCTTGATCTAACATGGCCACCTTTTGTGTTAATTGCTTCTATTGATTGACATGTTTGTTCGGGAATTAATGCAGAGATGCTATTGGCATTGCGAGTGTTGTTGCTGCGATGCTTGGGTTGTCAATACTCTTATTGCTGGGGGTGCTAGAGTGGGATGATTGCTTAAGTGAGAAATCTGCATGGGACACTTTAGCATGGTTTGCAGTTTTGGTCGGCATGGCCAGCCAATTGACGAGCTCAGGCATTGTAAGCTGGATGTCTGGTTGTGTAGCCAAATTGCTGCAGTCTTTATCATTGAGCTGGCCTGCTGCTTTCGGTGTTCTTCAAGCAGCTTACTTTTTTATCCATTACCTGTTCGCAAGTCAAACTGGTCATGTTGGGGCACTTTACTCTGCGTTCCTTGCGATGCACTTGGCATCCGGAGTTCCTGGCATGCTTGCTGCCTTGGCTCTGGCCTATAACACCAATCTATTTGGAGCTTTGACACATTATAGCAGTGGGCAGGCTGCTGTATACTTTGGAGGTATGAATGCTTCTCTCCGCTATTCCAGCAGCTTATTTACTGAATTGCTTGCAAATGCTTTTTTGAAATCCTTTTAACACTGAAAGAGATATCTGAAGTTTCAACTATATATTAGGTAAGGGCTTTATTGTATTGGCTAAATGGGAACTTAATACGTCAATCCAATCAAGTTGCTTTTGTGCTGAAATTTGTTACAATGTTCCCATTGCCTTCTGAAAGTAGCCAATCATCCATTTTCTTAAATTTTTTCCTTCTGTACTTGCCTGTTTCTTTTTCTCTTTGAGTTTCCAATATAATTTGGCAGTTAACTACTGGTGAAGTGAGATTTAAAACTGTTGGCTGATTAGTATGTTAAACTGTGGTGCAACAGCTGGTTATGTGGATCTTCCGGACGTCTTCAAGTTCGGATTCATCATGGCCACTATTAATGCAGTGATCTGGGGAGTTGTTGGAACATTTTGGTGGAAGTTCTTGGGTCTTTATTAATTTTGATATGCCTTACATGGTGTTCTTCATTCCGAGACAAACTGGGAACTACCTCCCTGGCAGAACCAAGAGACGTATATATAAATTACTGTCACGAATTCAGCTGACGAGTTAGTTTAGAGAATCTGCAGAATACATGTCAAAGAATGCGACACCAAACTTGTGATAGTCCAGGAATAAGCTAGAAATGCTTGACAATTAGAATCTTTCATTCATTGTCATGAATCATGATACAGTGATCCAGTTCACATCAATTATTAGTTCTCTTCTTTCACCGTCCAGTTTGTAGCATATCTGAAACTTTTTCTGATCTTTCGATATTGAAAGGTGACTTTGTGATTTGTAAAAATGCGGATACAAAGGCATTACCAAGTCTTTCAAAGAACTATATACGGACGAATACACTAATATCCATTAAATACTTGTGCTGTTAAAAAAATAAATTATAATTTATTATTTACGAATAACATTATTATTCTAATTTTATTTGTTTATAATTAAGATTGGATCTCTTCAAATGAAACTTGCGAAATTGTTTTTGATAGGGCCGGACATAAATGGAAAGCGAAATTATGATAGATGAGGTGAGGTGGGTTGGGTTGGGTTGGGTTGGCTACCTCAAGTGGAAAGTAGGAACACAGTGCTGACTGAGTGGCAAAGCAGAATACAAGCAATAAATTCTCCGGCTTTCTTCTTTCTTAGCTGATTCCTTCTTCCTTGTTTGACGGAAAAATCCCTTTTCCGAAACTATAGACAGCAAGAATGGCTGCCATAAACTTTTCTTGCTCCTCTCCTTCCATTTCTAGGTAACCCACCCTCTGTTTCTCTCTTGCTTCTAATTTCTTATCTCATATCAATTACTATACTCATGTTGATGTATTTTTCGTTTCTTATGCACAAAACTGAGGGTTTTCCACTTCGCAATCTATCTGGGGTTTTAGTATTCTGTCCTGCTTTCGATTGTATAATTGTGTGTGGCTTAGAGCTCTGTGATTTCACTGTAAAGGAGGAACCTTTTCAAATTAACATAATTCACAGCTTCCGTTTACAACGTACTGAGGCCTTATCCAAATTCATGGGATTAGATGTTAAGTCAGCTGGTTTCATTTCTTAAGATGAATTCTGGGCAGGGTTTCTCCTCAGATATGCATTATCTTTTTCTGAGCTCTGACAATTTGGCTTCAAATAATGTGATTTACTCTTGTCTGGTATGACCAATTTAAGGAAAAGTTAGATATCTTCAGAGTGAGCCTTTTCAAACTAATTGTATTCTGAGGTATTCAGAAAATCTCAAGCCCTTTCTTCCCTCGTAGAGATTAATCATATGTACATCATCTGGGGTCTGTGCGAATCTATTTTCCTGCGTATCCTTCATAATGATTAAAATGCTTCTTATACTGTTATGTCTCACCTCTTCACATTGCATGATTGGGCTGTTATATTAGTTCATGTATTGGAATCTTGAATGTGAGTAGTGTCAGGTGTGTACTGCTGTTTGTGGTTGCTGAAGCTTTTCATTTGCACTTTCCTGGTACGGATTAGCGAATAGCCTTATTTTTGTTGATATCTGTATGTTTCAGACTGTTCAGTGGGCTCCACAATGGAAACAGGCAACATGGGAACAGTTTAGAATCTTCGAAACATACAAGTTTTAGATTAGGCTTTGGCATCAAGGGAAGTAGAGTTAAATCTTTGTTCTGTGAAGAAGGAGCCCGTTTCCATCGTCCTGTTGGTTGTAATGCTGCGGGTGATGAACTCAATGGTGATGCGTCCAGTGCCTTTCCTGCTGAAATTAATGAATATAATTTGGACTTGCCGTCCGAAGGTTTTTCATCTATTCCAGAGGCGATTGAAGATATCCGCCAAGGGAAGGTTGGTTTTTGTACTACTTCTGAGATTGTGTAGGATAAGGTAGTTTCTTAGTGGTCATTGTTAAAACCTTGAGTTAGTATCTTAGATGTATTGTTGAACAAACCTTACAGATGGTCGTTGTTGTGGATGACGAAGATAGGGAAAATGAAGGAGACCTTATTATGGCTGCATCAAAAGTTACTCCAGAAGCAATGGCTTTTATTGTCAAGCACGGAACCGGTATAGTTTGTGTGAGCATGAAAGAGGAAAGCTTAGAGAGATTACAGCTTCCCTTGATGGTGTCTGATAGAGAAAATGAAGAAAAACTTCTTACGGCATTCACTGTTTCAGTGGTGAGTATTCCCTATCTAAACATACATATGCTTTTCCATGTTTTTGACTATTTGATTCTTGTTCCTTGAATTAGAATTCTGAGTCGTCTAACAACAAATATGATCTTGAAGGGAGAATTTACCCCATCACATAACCCAAAAAGTTTAAATGAGAATCTTAGCAGAAAACAACTCAAATTGTCATGTCTAAACAAAATTAGTAAAAGTAATCTGTAAAACAAATAGTCAAATACACAAACATGATTTTTACTTTTTAGCATCGTTCTGTAACAGTGAGTATTTTTGAGAAGCTGAATCATCACATGACTGTAGGATGCTAAATATGGTACCACAACGGGTGTCTCAGCACGTGACAGGGCAGCGACAATATTGGCACTTGCATCAAAAGATTCAAAACCTCAGGATTTTAATCGCCCGGGACACATATTTCCACTAAAGTACAGAGAGGGTGGTGTTTTGAAGAGAGCTGGTCACACCGAAGCTGCTGTTGATCTTGCCATGCTAGCTGGATTGGAGCCTGCTGGAGTTTTATGTGAGATCGTGGATGATGATGGTTCTATGGCTAGATTACCAAGGCTCCGCCAATTTGTGGAGCAACAGAACTTGAAGATCATATCTATTGCTGATCTAATAAGGTTTGGTGTTCCCAATTCTTACATCCTGTTCTCATGTTGGTATCCACGCAGTAGTGTCTTTTTGTATTAATTTCATAAGTTTCTTCTTACTGTAATAGGTAAAACATTAAACATGTTCATTATCTTCTAGATATAGGAGAAAGAGGGATAGATTGGTTGAACGAGCATCTGCTGCTCGTATACCTACTACATGGGGCCCGTTCACTGCGTATTGTTATAAGTCCATTTTGGATGGGATTGAGCATATTGCTATGGTTAAGGTGAGTAATGAGTAACATAAAGGCTACCCCTACAAGATATTGCTGCAACCCCCACACAGTTCAATTCTCATTTGTAGTGCTTGAAAAATTATTCCGCAGCAAAAAAATCGCTAGGAACATGTGAAAGTCTTATGAAAAACCTTTTCCTTCAATCATCCAAACATTAATTAAAAAACACATTTTATGCACAACTTACACCACTTACAGTGATAGGATGGTTTTTCCTAATGTTTACATAAGAACTGGATTTTGTTAAGGCTTACATATCTCTAAAAACAGGGTGATATTGGTGATGGACTAGATATTCTTGTGAGGGTACATTCCGAGTGCCTGACTGGAGATATATATGGATCAGCAAGATGTGACTGTGGTACCCAGCTGGCTCTTGCAATGCAGCAAATTGAAGATGCTGGCAGAGGTGTGTTAGTTTACCTTCGTGGTCATGAGGGTAGGGGAATCGGTTTGGGCCACAAACTACGGGCCTACAATTTGCAAGATGATGGACGTGACACTGTGGAGGCTAATGAGGAATTGGGTTTGCCTGTTGATTCTAGAGAGTATGGGATTGGTGCACAGGTAATTTAATTGCCTAAACTGGTGTCATTTGCTGCCAGTAACTGTGTAAAACATCCATCTCTTGTCTACTCCGTAAAACTTGATCATCCTTGATGCTGTGAAATTCTTATGTGCAGATACTTAGAGACCTTGGAGTAAGAACTATGAAGCTGATGACAAACAATCCTGCAAAGTACATTGGGCTCAAGGGTTACGGCTTGGCTGTTGCAGGCCGGGTTCCACTGGTGACTCCTATTACCAAAGATAACGAGAGATATCTTGATACGAAACGTGCAAAAATGGGCCACGTCTATGGCACAGATGGTAATGGCACTCCTACCATCATCAAACCAAAGAATGGTGAGAGTTAAGCCACCTCTGGGTAGGAGTCTTATAATACCTCTCTTTAATGAGGTTTGACCGATCGGAACTGAATAGAATGCAGCTTAATGTTAATTCTAGTAAGCAAAAATGGGACATTGTATCATTCTTACTATTCTTTTTGCATGATTGTCATTAGTTAGTCTTGAGAGTCTTGGTAAAATTTTTTTATCAAACTGCATAGCCACCAGTTGTTGTGTTCTCTGTTTTTCTTTCTGAGTTACCCTGTTTATCAATCGTAGTGTTACATTTTGCACTAAACACTCATTGTTCTATACAATTCAATAACTCTCTATGGTGAAGTGTATAACATATATGATGTTATTCCTAATCGAACCGACCCAATATATACCCGAGCGGAACTGCTGATGCCTGATGTAATCCAGTTTCATCTAATTTAACTTAAGTGGGGATTCAAGGCTTAGCTGAGTTAGTACCTTTCTTGAGAGAGAAGAGGCACATGAGTCATTATTATTGTTGATTCATTAAGCTTCGTTCCACATGATGTGGTTGCTACTAATGAGGTGATGAATGCTAATCTCCTGATATTAAGCTTAGTGGAGAGTGACTTAAAGACGTATTAGTAACTCTAACTTCTTAATGAACCATTAGTACTCCATCTACGCAACTTCATCTTAATGGGGTGCGTGCTGCATGTACAAAAAGTTAACATGCGGAGTTTAATCATGTACCAAGTGTTCTAACTATATATAAAGTTACATTATATGATAAAAACTGATAAAATATATATTGTCAAAATTAAAAATGATAAACTTATAATATTTTGAAACTCTTACGGTCATCAAACACTTTCATTGCATCTAGTCACAATTTAGCTACACTATGAGCTAGACCACCGACCACGCGGTTGTTCATATCTTCACTCAACCAAATACGCCTGAATTCCGTCCGTCCGGTTAAAATTAAAATAATTTTCCTTTTTTGACGTTTTAATAAATTAAAAAAGATAATTTATTTATAGAAATAACTTCATAATAAACTCACTTTTAACTACACATTATTAGTCCACATATATTTTTTATTTCAAACTTATTCTTAATCGCATATTATATTTTCTTTTTTAAAAATGTGTAAAACTAAATTGTTTCATTATCAACGGGACGGACGGAGGGATGGAAAAACAAAAAAGGTTTGGCATTACTATTTCTTAGTGAAGAAGTATCAGAAATAGCACAAGCGTTACTACAAATCTACAGCTACACCTATATGCAGTAACCGTGTTTACCTCCATTTCATTCCACCTTTAAATCAAATTCCACGCGCTTTTCTGAATTTAGAAGAAAATTAAATCTACTCGTTTTCTATTCCACTTATTACCACCCTATAGAAGTATAAATACCCATCATCTCCCTTCCATTCTCCTCACTAAAACCAAAACCATTTCTCTTTCTCAAACTCAAACACTTGTCCAATTCAATTCAATCACATTTTCCCCAAATCAACAAACAATGGCAGTCTCTAAGGTTTTCACTCTGCTACTCATTTCACTCATCGTCTCATCCACCTTTGCGCAGTCTCCTTCATCCGCACCAGCTCCTTCTCCGAGAACGATGATCACCGTCACACCCTCCGCCGCACCAGTGCCGTCAAGCGGTCCTAGTCCGTCAGTGGCGACACCTGCGCCTTCTGTTGTTGCATTCTCGCCACCTTCTCCTCCGCCATTTGCTGCATCTCCTTCACCATTTACCGCGGATTCTCCGTCAGTGGCTCAAGCTCCGGCTCCCGTCTCTGCTGCTGCTCTTCACAGAGTCGGCTACGCTGTCGTAGCAGCGGGTTTATTTGCTGTTTCTTTGATGGCGTAGAATCAGGATGATCGGAAATATTTATATCTAATCTTGTTGATTACTTTACGTAAAGACTGAGCGTCATCTCTGATCATACATTCTTTGTGCTTAGACTGATTATTCATATCATTCATTATATATAATGACGACGATTTATTATTCTACTTAATTCATTTCTTGTCAGTTTAATTAGTGAAAGAACATACATTTATGTTTATGAGATATAGTTCTTGATTCCATAAGAATAAACTTGGTTTAATATGATCACAGTGGCTTCTCAGTGTAAAACTGATTTACAATAAACCAAATCGATATCATGGTGTATTGGTGTATAAAGTAAAATTTTCTTATCGCGCAATCGAGCCCTACCGGTAAACCTTAATTCTCTTAGGGGCTGATTTGTATAGAATTTGAATGGGCGTTTAGATGGATTTTGGTGAAATTGTGTTTGGAATGGAATGGATATTTAAAGTGTATTTTAGGCCAAATCACTGTTTATCGAGCCAAATGGACCGATCCCAATGTCAAACCAAACAGCCCCTTAGTCTTCGACATGTAAATTTTAATGCATTTATACATGGTGAATTTGGCTATGTTCTTGGATGTTTGGTTGAAATAATCTTTTCAACAATGGGCTCTAGCATTGTCTCCAACTCCTCCAAATCTTGCTTCACATCTCCAACCTGTCAATCCAAAATGTTGATTCAAATTTATTAAAAACATTTAACATTGTTCAATTAAAACGCTAGAAAATAGAAATGATCGATTGAACAAACCTGGTGGAGAACATTATCAATCAATTGAGCATCCTGAGAAGTAACCTTGGACACATGTTCCAGGACTTGAGCTGCTTCCTTTAGTTTACTCTTATCAGGAAGCTCATTTGCCACCTCTGTCAATGCCGTGTCTGCGGTGGTTGCTACCTTTTCCACCACCTCCGCAACCGCTTCCACTTCCTGGACGATCTCTGCTGCATTCCCTGATTTTCAAATCCAACTTCATATATGATCAGAAGGCCCATGAAAAGGGAACTTTGATGGAGAGTAGTACAATCCTAGCTAGTTTGTTCTTTAAAACTATGTACATTTGCGTTACCTTCTATTCTCTTCAAGTTGTTCCAGAAAGGTAGCAAAGATAGGATAGACCCCAATAGCCATTTTCCCCTGTTCAAAAGTACAAAGTTGTTACTTGTTACTCCCAGGCCCCTTTCATTCTTGATTCAATTGCACTTCATAAAGGCAAGAAACAAATTCTCCCACTTAAATTTGGAATTATGTCCATACAGCCCCAATAAAATTTGTATCTGTGTTTACTTCATTCGGTTTCAAATTCCCACCAAAATGTAGGTCAAAATCGAACCAAATTTGAACACTTAAAGGCAAATTTTCAAGAGTAATATTGCTGTAGTATACCTAATAGAAAGATGATAATATTGCTTTTACTACATTGCAATAAGTTGAAATGAGTACCAAGTGTAGAAGTCCAATCTGGTTGTAGGTTGTTGCACCTGCTCCCCTTGATCATTTCCCCTGCCATAACATTAACAATCATGTAAATGTCTTGTTCAGTTGATGTACTCTTTCATATCTTATCTCTTTAACAAGCTGTGACTTGTAATAAAGGCAGGATTGTAATTGAAAAGGTAAAACTTCGAATTGTGTACATTAATCCCAACCTAGATCGAGTCATGTACGTTCTGGAGGCGGAACCAAGGAAACTTAACCCTGGACTACAATAGCCTGCAAACCGTGGTGGACTGGCCTGACAGGCTAGTTGGCTCCGCCATGAACTGCCCGATACAGTTCTGTATGATGAAAACAAATTTCTAGCAGCCATGACAACCTTTTTCGAAATTATCAATTTCAATATGTGCTCGAGCTGCATTTATAAACTTGGCAGCTAAACTGATTTAAGAACTTTATATTAGGAAATTTGCCCAAACACATGAGGGAAAGGGAAGATAACTGAGTTTCAGTATTGCTTTAAGACATGGAATTCGCATTTAAAACTCTTAAAAGTCAAGGAATTATGTGGTGGCTAACAACTATAATAGCAGCTAGCTAGCTACTTAAGACAAGCAACCTGTTCCTTGCAAGTTTAACGTACCAACTGTTGCAAACACTTGTTTGATCTTGCTTTTCGAACATCTTTAAGTTATGAATCAAACTCAGCCAAACGGTTGCATTATTATTACATCAATTGGTTCAATTGCGAAGCAACTCTTTTTGGAGATCCGGGGTTGAAACTTAACGGGGCGAATCGCACACATACAAAGTTATGGACCATGACCAGTTATTGAGTTGCAAACTTGTACGTGTACTGGGATAGTGGGATTGATCATAAATTGAATAGTTCTACTAAGATCGGTCCTGCGACTTAGTATTATGTCATGTAATCGAGCATTCTGCGACGTAGTGTTCGTTACAACACTGTATTGGTTCGGCTTCGGCCTCAGTTTTGGTTTGACTTCCTTCCTTTCTGTTTCGTTTTCTTCTCCTACTCAATTGGTATCTATTGATGCATTGAGCGAATATGCTAGTATGACTTTTTCAAACCTGCATACAAGTTGCAACTTGTCTCGTGAGTTGTGACATCAAGCCATTTTTGCCATACACACCATTTCCCCATTTAAATCGAATATTTTGTACATAAAAGAATTCAATTTCAGTTAAAAAAATCCATTTAAATTGTACCCCAATCGAACCCCAAATCATAACTTATCCCATCAAAGTCAATTGTTTTACTAAATAGAGTAACAAATAAATCGTCACAATATAGAGATAATAGTTTGGTCCAAGATTTGAAGACCTAAAACAACATCATCCCAAATTAAAATGATCTTATCAAACCTTCATATTTAGATTAATATAGTATTCGTCTTCTTTTTCATTTTCCCCAAATATATCACTTTCCACTCAATCTTCACAATCACAACAGCGGTAATGAAACCTCTTTGTTTCACAATTCCGGCAGAATCCTTAATTTTGTTTATAATGTGGTTTTCTACTTTCTTTATTAACGATGTAAAATGTTTAAATGATCAAAATTATAAACATTCTTTATATCTTACTGTTTAGTTTTGAAGTAAGTGAGATTGAAGGACTTTAAAATTTTCATGGTTGGTATAAATTAAAACGACATTGCACCAATAAAAGAAAAAGCAGGTGACAAATAGTACTAGTCAATCTAATAAACACTACTCCCTTCGTCTAATTTATAACGAAATATTTTTTATATGTATAATTTTTAAAAAGAATATGTAGAATGTGATTAAAAATGAATTTGATATTGAAAAGTAGATGTGAATTTAATAATATGTGATTGAAAATGAATTGTATTGTATAGTTATTTTTATAAATAAAAAATATTTTAATTTGATGAGATGTTTAGAATAAAAAGTTATTTTAGTTTGAATGGACGAGGAGAGAGTATGAGTCATGAGCCGCCAAGTTTTACTAGAACCAAAAGTCAACAAGAAAACATTTCACCTAAACCCAACCGCAATGTCTATGCAATTTCCTCTCCATTATCATCGCCATTCCCAGTTCTCCACCTCTCTCTAACCCTAATCCTCCCATCTTCCTCCATGGCAGCCAGAAAGCTGCTCTACCCAGAGCAATGTGAAGTTCCCTGCAACCCCATCACCAATAAGGACGGCGTCTGTCCCGGAGACTGCAGCAATATCTGCCCAATTGTCTGCAACCAGACCGTTAGTTCCTACACCTACCCCTCCGCGCCGCCGCTAAGCTCCGACCTCGATTCCGTCGGTCACGATCTTCCATCGGGGAAGAAGCACCACCACGGTATTGCTCATTTTCTCACGATTTCACTCGTAGTCGTTTCAGTCATCGTGTTTCTGTTGGCCTGCTACTCTGTGTACAAGTTCTGTAACGATCGGTATAATTTAAGGAGGAGGAGGAGGAGGAATCTGGATCTGCTGGTGGAGGAGGAGCAACCGGGCCGAGATGAGTTTTTGGATGAGGTGCAGGGCCCGAATCAGGCTGTGGAGCATCATATTTGGTATATAAGGACGATCGGGCTGGATCCGGCTGTGATTAGTAAGATTACGGTGGTGGAGTATAAGAAGGGGGAGGGTTTGGTTGAAGGGACTGATTGTTCGGTTTGTTTGAGTGAGTTTGAGGAGGGTGAGAGTTTGAGGCTTTTGCCCAAGTGTAATCATGCGTTTCATTTGCCTTGTGTGGATACTTGGCTTACTGCTCATACGAATTGCCCATTGTGTCGTGCGCCGGTAGTGAGTAATTCTGCTGGTTTGGGTTCGGATGAGCAGCAGCATGATTCGGGGTTGGTGGAGGAGGAGATTCGGGCGGAGATTTCGGTTGGCATGGATGAGGTGGTTGAGGCAGATGAGGTGGTGGTTGGGGTTGGGGTTGAGGATGGGGAGGTGGATGAGAATGCTCAGGTTGCGGTTAGGAGGTCGGTTTCGATGGATGCTATATCGGCGTCAAGGCTTGCTTTGGCTGTGAATAATGCAAGTGCGGGGGCGGGGCAATCTGATGATGATGTTGATGAAGTGAAGGAGTTGGATGATGGGGCGATTGTTCCGAAAGGGAATGGGATCAATCAGAGGCTGTTGAAGTTAGTTGGGAGCTTTTCGATTGACAGGCCTGCTTGTATCAAGAGATCAGTCTCTTGCAATGCTAATGTATAGCTGAGTAGTGATGTAATCTGTGAGTGTGTGTGTGTGTCTTTACAAGAACTCTCTAACAAGGTGAGAGTTTTATACTGTAATAATGGGGATGGGTGGATGCCTAATCAAAGAATAGGCGTTCCAAGAACATTATCAGTGTCATAGATGGAAGTGTTCGATGATAAGCATGAAATGTAAGTAGTGATTTTGGCGTGTTGATGGTTCTTTTTTTCTATGACAATGGTTTGATGTTTTTGTAACCATGATATACTTATCTATAAATACAATACTGTTTTCTTTCTACATTTGAGTGTCGCTTTGCTGTACAATTGTGTCAATCAACTTAGAAGAATGGTGATTCAATGTTACTACTATTTTAACTGGTACTTAGATGGATAGATTATATGTTGGCTTATTGGTACTCTGCGATCATCTGAACTTAGAGGCTCAGAATGCTTTACCTTGAGTAGCATGAGAAAATGCAAACTCCGACTCTGATGAGTACTATGGTAAAGGTGGCCACAGAGTTTTCGACCTTCCAGAGGAAGAAAAGCCAGATTTATGCTGTTCAAGCCCGATCAGGTACGGAACCATCTTTAATATATATGGTGGAAAATAAGGTGTTCTGCTGGAGGGATTTCCTGAAGATCTTTGTTAACCCTGTGTTTCACTGCCCTGATAAATCTCATGCTCTCAGGTAAAATCAACAAACCATATACTTTGGTTTTAGTGGACTTACATGTCACTCACCATGAAACTGGAAATTGTTCTGTTCAATTTCATCAATATCCTTTTCTGTATCTGTCTTATTGCAATCAAACAGGGTATGCTAATTTTTCATGTCAGAACAAATAGTAGTGATTTGTGTTCTACACGGAACAAAAAGTGTCACCTTGTCATTTTCAAGCCCAAACATTGACAACAATGCCTTGTATGGATTATATGTGATTCCACCTTATTCTTGAAAATATGTATGGATGTCATAGGAAAACAATCAATTACCATAATGTGTTTGAGAACGACTAATATTTTAAATTCTAGACCCATATCTCAAGTTACATAGTCGACTGTGATCCACGAGGTATACTAGACGGGTATAAATTACTTGGGTGTGAGCTTTCATTTTCACTCTCACACATAAGAGCACTACTAAGACCTGAACTCCCTAATATGATAATATCAACACTACAAACAAAACAGGCTAGCTAAGATCTTATCAGGAAGCTTTGTGACCTGATGGCACCTACACCTGCATTACCTTCTATTAGCTGCATCAAGAAGCTATCGGAATCACCAAATCTTAGCTCCATCCCTCCAAACTATGCTTTCTACGACCATCCTAGCGAAAGCAGCGCTTCAGACCCTCAAGATTCACTTCCCACCATTGATCTATCCTTACTTATGTCTGATGATCCCGCTAACAGGTCCAAAGCCATCGAAGAGCTAGGAAAAGCCTGCCAGGATTGGGGCTTCTTCGTTGTACGTAAATGTTCAGTACTAGTATGTTCATTAAGTTCTGAATTTCGTAAAACATTTGGTAAGTGTTTCTTTGATACCTACAGGTAGTGAATCATGGAATACCAGAAACATTGATGAGTGATATGATTGAAGTGGCCGGTAAATTCTTTGATCTGCCAGAGGAAGATAAGCCAGAGTTCCAGCCGAAGAACGTTTTGGATCCTATCAGGTACGGAACCAGCTTCAACACAGAGAAAGAGAAAGCGTTCTGCTGGAGGGATTTCTTGAAGGTCTTTATCCATCCTGAGTTTCACTGCCCTGATAAACCTGAAGCCTTCAGGTAAATTATTGAACTTGTGCAAGTCTTACAAGAGTGAAATAAAACGAGTAAAGATTAAATTTGTTACCTTTCTGCTTGCATATTGCAGAGAATTGGTGCTGGAATACTCTGAAAGAACCCGAAAACTAGTAAGGACATTGTTGAAAGGGATAACAGAAAGCCTGGGACTTGCAGAAAATGACATGGTTAAGGCATTCAACCTAGATTCCGCTTTACAAATATTCATTGCGAATTTGTACCCACCTTGCCCGAACCCTGATGTTGCGATTGGCATGCCACCACATTCAGACCATGGCCTGCTGACACTTCTCATCGAGAATCAAATAGGCGGGCTACAGATACAACATGGTGGAGAGTGGATCAATGTGAGTGTTCCACCAAACTCTATTTTGGTGAACATTAGTGATCATCTTGAGGTAAATTTGTGAAACATGCTCACTTCGTTCAATTAAGCAGGACTCTGTATGATTCAGATATTCTAATGTGATTGTGTTGGTATAAGTATCAAATTTACTCATGACACAAACTCCTTGAATTGTCAGATATTCAGCAACGGAAAGTACAAAAGCGTATTGCACCGAGCTGCTGTCAACAATCAAAGGACAAGAATCTCCATTGCAATGGCCAACGGTCCATCACTTGACACAATTGTTTCCCCTTCTCCAAAGCTTGTTCAAGATGGAGGATCTTCGGCAGCATATACTCCAATGAAATACAAGGATTACCTCTTCTCGCAACAGAATAACAAACTCAGTTCCAAAGACATCTTGAAGCAAGTAATGATTCAAGAAGATTAAGTGTATCTCTACCATGGAAAGCATATGGCATTCAATTGTTAAACATATTTATGTCTGACAGATGGTGGATTTCAATTTTCAAGGGTAACAACAGCAAATCTCTGTTCTATATTATTTTAGCTACTTGGAAGATCATATCTATACTGCAACAAGAAGAAAACAGTACATGTTAATTGTTACTTGTAACAGCCGTTCTTTCTTTCTTTCTGTCAAAAACAAGTTCTTTGCTAAAAAAAAAAAATGTTCATTAATAAGGCAAGAACATAATCAAATTGAAAATCTCAAACTCCAGTGACAACTATTTCGAACTTACATACGAAACATATGGAAGTATCAGGACTTGCTTCAGGACTGTCGTCATCATCCTCCTCCTCCTTGATGGCCAGTATTCAAGCCCTTACCTTGTATTTTTCATCCCACTCCCTTTTCAGCTGCCATCCTGACTTATAATCACCCCGGTCATGCAAAAACTTGCATGAATCGCCATACCCACAATAGCCAGTCTCTTTAGTCTTTACAAATGTCAGGCTGATAGTCGAACCTTGTGGACACCCTTATATTAGCAGAAGGTCTAAGAGGTCCGTGTGAGCCACCACTATCAATGGTTTGGTCTCGCTGTAAGCCAGCTCTGGAATCACTATATCCATGCAAGCCCCTGTATAACTTTTCACCACAACCACTACTCTTATCCTTTCCCTTTAAAGCCTTTCCGGCTTGTTTAATAGCCCGAGCATCCGTAGACAAGTCAGTTTCAGTTTCCAAGGTAGACGTGGCATTGTTATCATTATGAACCTGAACTTCTTTGGATGACTCGTATTCAAAACAGTGGATGATTTTCTTTTTCCCTCCATCATTGATCTCTTAGTGCTCTTCTTCCCAGTTAACTTTTTAATCATCGGATCTTCATCTTCTTCCTCTACTTCTTCTGTAGCATAGCGCTTTCTCAAGTTCTTGCTCCTATAAGTAAAAATAGTTACCTCCAAACACGTTCCAAATTTTCCTAAAAGTAAAAATAGTAATATAGTTTATACACACTGCTAACTATAGAGTTCACTTCTGGAGGGACTATGTTAAGTCCTATGTGCACCCTGAATTTCATTGCCCTGATAAGCCTGAGATGTTAAGGTACTAGCTGACATAATTTCATCATATCTAAAAATTCGTACTTTTAGAGAGGTGTGGTATCGATTGTTGGTACCAATTCGTAAATATAAAGTGGCATCTAAAGTACAGAAGTTGATACTATGGAAATTAACATGTTTGGCAGGGATACAGTTTTTGAGTATTGTGAAAAGACTAGGCCGGTGGTCAGAAACTTACTCCACGCTATTTGTGAGAATCTTGGACTGGAAGAAGGATACATTGATGAAGCATTGATGCTTGATTCGTGCTTCCAATTGTACGCCGCAAACTACTACCCTCTATGCCCTCAGCCTGATCAAGCTACTGGTCTCCCATCACATACAGATCATGGTCTATTGACATTTCTGATTCACAATGGAGTTGCTGGACTACAGATTCTGCACAATGGAGAATGGTTCAAAACGGATTAGCCACAAAATGCTATTCTTGTCAATACTGCCGATCATCTTGAGGTAATTTAACATCAAGGTTTCTAATGGCCTTAGTATCCATACATTTTCGAAATGCTCCACCTAATTTGCCTTCATGTAGTTAGTCACATTATGTTTGACAAATATAAACTTGTTGCTGGAATGGATAACTGGAATTAACATGTTTATTCAATCTGTCAATAAAAATAAAAATAAAAATCTGCCTTATCGGCTATTTGCTAGTTAATGCATTTGCTGCTATATAACTAGCAAGTTTTTCTATACAAGAACTCAACAAAATTTATACTCTCAGCCTGATTAATTTTGACTTAAGATTGGTTTTCTTGAATAGATATTAAGCAACGGGAGGTACAAGAGTGTGAGGCATAGGGCGGTAGTGGACACGGAGGCAACTAGGATCTCTGTGGTGATAGCGAATGGCGCTGCACCTGAAGCAATCGTTAGTGCGGCCGCAAAACTAGTGGAACGTGACGGGAGAGCATTGTACCGTCCGATGAAATACATGGAATACGTGGAGTCGCAGTTGAGCAACCGGCTTCAGGGAAAATCCAACCTGGACTGTATCAAGATAGATCAGGAGGATTAATCGAATTCTATGTGAAATGTTAGTAATTTGTTTTCTTGGCACTACTTCCGTACATGGTTAATTGTATTTTTCATTAATGTTTCGGGATAATTTTCTGCAAACAAGAACGGCATTTGCACACACGTATACTATGCACGACATATATTTTTTGTCATACTTTTTCGGGCCAGAAAAATACTCTTGATCTCGCATAACTTCATATATTTATTTTTAACCCGTTTCACAACATCATTTCATTTAAAATTAATAGTCCTTACTTTTCCTTGATACAAATGAATTAAGATTAATGCTACAATCATATTCTACCAAACTCAATAATTCCATATCTGCATGATACATCAATCTCTTTCAATCTACAAGGTCGGCACATACCAAAACATAAATTCATAGTCGATCGGAAATATATAGTTAAGGTTTTAACTAATAAATCATTTGTAAAATTAAGTAATTTCTAATGTATTGAAAAATATATTTCAACCGTAGGCACGTTCACCTTAATTATATTATATACTATATAACTCTTGATTTGGGTAAAACTGTTTATCATGTAACATAAGATATCATTTCGATCACTTAAATATCAACCAACTAGTTTCAATGTCTATGGCAGGATTCGACACTTATAATTTCCACCCCAAACACCTCTTTCTTCACAAATTAACTAAAGTGTAAAACTATTCTTATAACAAATTTACGTGATGAAAAATCATTATTAGTTGGAAAAAAATCTCTACATATTGCTGCAAATTACATTTAATTAAGATTGATGAGAAAGACTTGTGCTAGACGATCAAAATTGTAACAACTTTGGTTATTATTTTTCAAATTTTCAAATTGATGAGAAGAACTTTTGCTAGAAGATCAAAATTGTACAGCTTGATTTGATTTGCAATGGGCCAGATTCAGTAGTAATAGTAGTGATTTGGACACTCTGAGGGTTATAAGTTTTTCGGTGTTTTATATAGTGGTTGTTAGTAAGGTGAATTGTCTAAATGGAATAATCCATCCCTTTCATACTTAACAATACAAATTTTAAAAGAATAATTAATTAATAGAGCATGAGAGTCAAAAATAAAATATTTTAAAATATAACTAAACTACTAAAACTTTCTAAATTATATTTAAATGGAATTTGAATTTAAAAATGAATTAAAATGAAAATTAAAAAATTACGTTCGGTTCATAACATAGTGAATATGTAGAACACTACTTAATGAAAAGGACTAAATTGCTTAAAAGGTAGTTGTTAACTAGAAAGTTAGCTGGTGAGGCGACTGGTTAGGTAACTTTTTTTTTTAACAAACTAATTTGATTAGCTTTTCAAACCACTTAATCTTTTTTAAAAAACGACGCATTCATGTAAGTGATTTTTTTAAAAAATTAACTAAAAATTTAGTGGTAATAGGGCCTAAAAATTTATTATCTTTAACCGAAGGCTCCGTTCCATATATTAGAAGTAAGACCAATAGGCTAAGGCCAGCTTAAGAAACGCCTCATGCTAAACAAGCTGGTATAGTTTCAAATTTAGAACACAATATATTTCCATATCTTCATACTTATGCACTTTTAATTTGTGAAGTTTGAAGGTACGTAATAATTTACTCGAATTACTTACTGAAGAAGGTTCAACAATACGCGAACTCAGAAAAACTCATAAACATGCAATAATCTAAAAATGTTTGGTATATAATAAGTTAGCTGATGAAGGATTAGCTTATATATATACATAGAGAGTTCGCTCGCTAACGTAGACAAGACGCTTGACTCCTTGATTAGAAAAAGCCAAATGAGGGATCGATCTTTCTAGAGTTTCTGGATGAGCAAGAGAAAAGGTGCCAGTTTAAACACAAGTTAATGACAAGCTAGGACATTAAGGCACTAATTAATTTTCAAATCATAATCAGTCATTTATCAGTCTTTACGACTATCATCTTATATATGTAATGAAGTCTGCATGCCAACTCCCTCAGTTACACCCGACAAACCCAACGTTGGCGGCTGGCGGTTGCATTACTTAATGATTTCCTAATGGCGTTCTATTTTCCATAATTCCATATCATTATTTATTTTCTTTTCTTTATTTATTTTTTTGTTTTTTTGCCTTTTTTCTTTTAGCCTTTCAACTAGGGCTGCGTAGGAAGGGATTTCGGATTTTGAGGATTCAACCCAATAATTAACTTACGTCGCCTTAATCCGTTCCTGAATCTGATCATCTTGAATTTTCAAAATCCTGACAAAATATGTTAACACATTGCTGCAAATTGCTGTTGCTAAGAAAAATCAAAAAGAGGGAACAAGTTTTGGATATGTAATCCTGGACTATGGACTAGTGTTATACTATCTTTACATTTATAAGAAAGTTCTATAATCATATTTAATTGTAGTGTTTAATTAAATTATATAGGTATAATATTAACTGTAGTTCACCCATAAGTAACCGTTCAAATTAGTGACATTTATTTCTACCGACATATTTGAAAAAGTAGTTCAAATTATTATGACACAGAAACAGTTCTAATTTGAACTCAAGAATGATATATCTACTGTAACGTTAGTAAAACAAAAGAAGAAAAATAAAACGAAAAGTTATAAACATAAAAAAATCAAAGTAAGAAGTTTGCTTTTAACAATCAATTTTCCTGAAATTTTGAAAATCTCTAAACAATTAGTACTATAGTTTTAACCTTGGCTGATGATGATGGCGAAAGTAAATTAATAATTGTTCCTTGATTAGAAATGAAAACATGAATTTCAACCTTGGCTGCAGGTGGAAAAATGAGTGATGGGATGATATTGAGTTTGAAATTACCTATCTAAATTGGTTCCATGTTTCCAAAAACAGAAAAACAATTCAGTGTTGCTTCCTTTGGCGTTCATATTGGAGCTAGATTAATTTCACACTGCAATAGGCGCCAATTGTGCAATGTGTACTCATAAATTAACTTTCCTCAAAACACAAAAGAGACTAATGATAGTATCTCATATTGTAATGTGAAACGAAATTCCAAACTACCAGCAAATTCAGTCAACAAAGATCCTATACCTTTTGAATTTTTAGTGGTAAGTCCGTGGCCGACAGGAGTTTGATAAAACCCAGCTATCGTTTGATGACGGTTGGACATTAAACGGATATGATATTATCATACCCGTTTAATGGATTAAAGGGCTGATTTCTTCTTCTTTTTTAATTCTTTTATTTCATTTTAATTTTATTTGTTTTATTTTTTCTTTTTCATTCTATTTTATATTTTATTGTTTATTTCATTTTTAATAGTTGTTTTTTACTTCTCATATATTTAATATTGAAAAGCTATATATAGAATACAAACTCTGAAATTATATTCTTATACTTTAAGATTATGTAATGTAATCTTTCATTTCAAGTATTGTAATATTTTTATTAATTATTGTATCTTTTATTTTGAAATATTATAAATTTTCAATTTTAAGTTTATATTATTTGAAATAACGAAATTAAAAATAATAAAGAGTATGAAGTTTTAAAGTAATGAAAAAGAATAGTATAGTTTGAAAAGAAATGATAAAAGAAAATGAAAAAATAAATATAATAGAGTTTGAGGATTGAAAATGGAGAACTTGATAGAATTTATTGTTAATAGAATGATTTGAGGGATTGAGATAGCTAATAGTTTAGTCAAAATGTTCACAACATGTGAGTGATTGATTAATTAGAAAAATTATATGCAGAGATTGACAAGACTAAATTAGAAACCGCCTAATCAATACTGTGGGGCAAACTTATTCCGCAAATTAAAATTAACAAGCTTTATTAGGCTCTCTCTGGACAAGTTAATTTATTACCTTATTTTCGTAATTAGTGTAAATGTTTTAAGTTACCGAAAAGGCTTATCCGATGTATTTGCAAATAAAGAAATACAAAAAAGATAATTCATACTCAGGTGTACAAAAATCAGATTTAGGATGATCGTAATTCGTAAGTCGTAGGATTGCGCTGGACCATTTTGCTATTATTTATATGAACGTAATATAAAACATTAAATCCATAAATACTAATAATATATAGTTGCATTTGAAAGAATACCATAAACTTTTCCAATAAGTAATACATAATACATGCATTATATTTAAAATTTATAAACTTTTCTAAGATACCGACCATATTCTGACATTTGGCATCATCACATAATATTCACATACAACATAGTGTGTTTTTCTGCTTATTATCCATTATATTTGCATTA
Organism: Plantago elongata; assembly: GCA_036897095.1. NCBI lineage: Eukaryota > Viridiplantae > Streptophyta > Magnoliopsida > Lamiales > Plantaginaceae > Plantago > Plantago elongata. Next base: position 43,242 of record JAYMSP010000176.1, on the reverse strand, counting down.
CAACTAATTTGGACAAAAATAAGTTGAGTAAATAGAGATCACACGAACCACGCAATAGTGTGTGGCCATGAATCTTGTCTATCAGTTATCATTCCTCCGTGACAACATTAATGATCTCCTCCTACGTTGTTTTGTGATTACGAGAATTGAATACAATAAATAAATATATGAGTTCTGTTTCACATAAATATGATACACATTTGAAAATTTAAGTGGGGTGGTGCCCTGTTCAGCAGGATACCAAATTTGTCTGTTTCAAATTCACATAGTACTAAGCGAAAACACCCTACTCTCGTTCCTTAATTCAATTCTTTATAGTACTTTCTCATACTCTTATCATCGATGAACGATTCTATTGTAGTACAGCATACCCACTTCTCTACCGATGATATCATCTTCGTCAGGATATATACTGTCAGAATTCATGAACTCAATTAAATCTACAGGTAAAAGGGACATTATATAGTCGTTGACTTCCTGTACTATCTTGTTGGTGGGAGCAAAAATATCTCTATCCTGAAAGTACCAACCATCCTAATTTGGTCCAATATGATAAGGTGTGTGCTATCAAGTATTGCAACGATTGAGTCACCTGGAGGGCGAATCAAGATATTATCAACCAGCTTAAATTCCACACCACCATCATTATCGTCACCGACCTCATTATCTCCATCATTTAACAACTAATCCGCAAACTCTCTAATACGATCATTATCGACATTGAGCGGGCAGACTATAATTGAATAAAATACAATATAGATAATTAATAAATACGAATAATTAGAATCAATTTCACTTGCATGAACTATACCTAAAATTTGTTAATTTATATAACATGTTATTAAAATGCCTGCAAACGCATATTCTCCGTGAGCTTCAATATACGACACGAACTCTAGAGCTAAACGTGAATGAATTAAAATGAAAAATTTCATGCATGTTTTTCCCCTAAAATATAAGATGAATTATAAATCAATTATTTTAAAGAAGAAATTTCCACATAGAACTTTTGCCCATGTGGCATGCTTCTCCTTTGAGATTGTCCACCACTTTTAAATAATATATGAATTGTCTAATTTATACATTATATTGTCTAGTTTATAAAAGGAATTCTCTAGTTTTTACATAATCTTAAATTTACACTTTTGTTTAGTTTTTACATTATATTGTCTAATTTTTACTTGACCTGTTTTTATTGAATCCGAGTCAAAAGAGAAAGGAAAAGTTATTAAAAGTTAAGTTGCAAAAGAAATATATAATTGTTTTGTTTCACAGTACGGACTATTATGTTGAAATCAGGGAAGAAGTAATTCATATAACATTGTACTTATATAATTAAAAATATTAGTCGCCTTTTCTCTCTCTAGCTTGTTAATGGTGACATGTATTTCGTGATATATAAGAATTTGTATTTTTCTATAAATACATATATTTTTAAATTAAAATATATCATGGTGAAATCATATTGTATCAGTCATTTCTGTATAATATTAGTAAAATTGGACACGTGCTAAATAAAAGAATATTTTATATTAAAATTACATCTATTTATTTATATTTTTAAATTAAAATATATCGTAGTGAAATCATATTGTATCATTCGCTTTTGTAAAATTTACTAAGGATGTGTTCTCTTCAACTGAAAATCACTTCAGTTCGATTCAGTTAGTTCAGTCCAATTCAGTTCAGTTCAGTGCAGTTCAGCTCGGCTTAGTTATAATTTATACCTTACTTCAGTTCAATTCAGTTTAGTTCAGTAAATCTTGGTTGAAGAGAACACATACTAACTAATAATAGAATCACAAGAAAATTGAGTAGGTGATTGTTAAACGCATGACCATTTATACTAAACGCATGACACATTTATATATATTACAAAATGTCAAACAAATTATATAAATATAGAATTAGTCCCAATTTTCGTAAAATTTATCAAATTATCACATCTTCAAAAATATATGAACGTATATGCACTACAATACCATAATGTAACGAAAATTAATTTTATAAAATCATTAGTCATACTTTACAAATAATGATGAATTTGAGATGTTTATATTGTTATAATTCATATTCCTAATCATTAATATTTATGTAATTACTTAGTATAATTAAATTAATTAACTTTACATTAATAATTTTTTTTAAATTAAAAAAATTTAAAAAAAACCAGAAACTAACCAGGACCGTGTCGTCCTGGTCAGACCTGATTCTGGCAGATATGTCGATCGACAGCAGCTCCAATCGGAGTTGTGCAGCTCCGATTCTGAGCTGTAAAGCTCCGATCTGGAGCTGATCGGAGTTGCTCCGACGATCTGGTCGGAGAATTCGGGGCGGCTGAGTTCTTCGTTCTTCGTGTTCTTTTAAATTTTCTTCAATTTTCTTCCGAATAATGAGGATAGAATAAACATGTTTAGATGTTTTGTAGATGTTTTTGTAGGTAAAATTGTAATTATTTATAATTATAAAGTTATTTTATAAATTATAACAATTATGGTATTGTTTGTAATATATAAAAGGGTGAATTACAAAAGATACCCCTTAAATATTCGCATATTTCACTTTGCTCCCTCGATCTCAAGCAATTACAGATAAAACCCTGTTGTTGACCACCCCTCCAGCATCAGCATTTCCTCTGTCCTACGTGGAATTTTTGGTTTGTCCGAATAAAGAAAAGACAAATTAAATTTGACAATTAAAGAAAAGAAAATTTGTATTTGAAAACCATCTCTTCATCATCTTCTAGAAGTAGAAGACGCTTCTCCATCCCTATTCATATCGTCTTCTTCAGCAGCTTCTCTATTCTTCTTAGTCTCCATTGTTTTCTTCCAAAATTTCTCATCGTCACTCTTACTCTTACACACATAGATCATTAATTGAATCAGTCAAAATTGAAAAAGCAGACTTGATAGATCCAGATTGGTTCTCAAAATATTGTTCATGTCCTACTCGAGATAGCGTTAATGATCTTGTAGATATATCTTTTGCAGATGGAATTTCTCCATTTGCTGAAGCTTGGATTCCAGATCTTTGCCTTCTTTTAGTTAACCAATGGGCCAGTAACCCTTTAAGGTGGAATTTGAGGAAGAATTGGAGAGTTGGATTTGAGTGGAGTAGTAGAGAAGAAGAAGAAAGCTTTGGAGTAGTGGTATGGTCGTATGGAGTAGTAGCCGGTGGAGGGTGGACTGGTGGAGGCGGGCGGATCTCGCGGTGGTGGAAGAAAAATGGTAGGGTGGCGGGTGAAGGTGGAGGGTGGTGGAAGAAATAAGGCCCGTCGATGGTGGGTGAAGGTGGCGGGTGGTGGTGACTGAGCAGCAGGTGGAGCTTCCATGGAAGGAAAAAGGAAGAAAGGAAAAGGAAAAAGAAAAGAAAGACTATTTACCCGCAAAAAGAAAAGCAAAAATGAAAAGAGGCGATGACATTTTCGTTGTGAACTTACCCCTCCACATCAGTGCCATGTCAACACTCTCTCTCCTCTTCCGTTGACTTTTGGACCTTTTTATAATTTTTAAAATCGTTTAGTTCAAATTTTCAGACGACTCTATAATAGTTTGAAGTCCAGGCATCTAGTAAAAGCTACCATACTTTCAATATTTCTGTATTGAGTATCATGAAAAGACCCAAACTGCCGAGCCAGAGATAGGTAACTGCAGTTCGATGTTCAACCACACAATGCAAAAGAAAGGGACCTACAAACTGAAAGATCATATAATAAGTATTATTTGGTAATTAGCAGTCCAGCAAATCCAACTCAATTAATTAACCTCTTTGATTAATCGCTATATATACACACACACAATCGCATGACAAATTACAAGCACCAAAACATCAAGAATTAAGCATATTCCAGTACAAAAAAAGATGGCACCAACTGCAACATCCAAAGCCGACAACACTGAAGATTCTTGTGTCAAGGTGTTAGCAGAGTCTAAAACTCTTAACGCTGTTCCCTCCCAATTCAAGTTTGCTACCGACTCCAATGCCTCCAACCCCGATTTGCTCCCCACCGTCGATTATTCCCTACTTACCGCCGGCACTCCCGAACAACGTTCCAAAGTTCTCCGCGACCTTGCAAACGCTTGCGAAGATTGGGGTTTCTTTGTGGTACGCGTGTCAACTTCTAATCCATCCATAATTGAACTACAAACAATGTAACTTTATTATCATTTATTCATTACTTATGATTATTTGTTTCATTTGTCTTAAATTAAAGGCATGAAAAAGGCGAATTAACTAACGTTATCACCCTCCAGCCCAAATGAAATGAATTTTGTCATTAATTACTGTGAATATAGGACTTTTAATTAGAATACCTTAAAACATTCTTTTAATTAATTATATACGTTCTTGCAGCTAGTGAACCATGGGATCCCTGAGGCTCTTTTGAAGAGCATAGTCGATACGAGTTTGGAGTATTTCGAGCTGCCAGCAGAGGAGAAACGCAAGTACGAGCCTAAGAGCGCATCCGATCCTATCAAGTCTGGGAGCGGCAGTGTTATACACACTGCTAACTATAGAGTTCACTTATGGAGGGACTATGTTAAGTCCTATGTGCACCCTGAATTTCATTGCCCTGATAAGCCTGAGATGTTAAGGTACATGCTGATAGAATTTCATCATATTTAAAAGTTTACAATTACAGTATATGTGAAATATATACAAACCACATTGATTTTATTTCATTGTCAATTTGAAAGTGCATTTATTGTACGATGCTAATAAAAATGTTTGGCAGGGATACCGTTTCTGAGTATTCTGAAAAGACTAGGCCAGTTGTTAGAAACTTACTCCATGCGATTTCTGAGAATCTTGGACTGGAAGAAGGATACATTGATGAAGCATTGAAGCTTGATTCGTGCTTCCAGTTATACGCCGCAAACTACTACCCTCCTTGCCCGGAGCCTGATCAAGCTATTGGTCTCCCAGCACATACAGATCATGGCCTATTGACATTTCTGATTCACAATGGAGTTGCTGGACTACAGATTCAGCACAATGGAGAATGGTTCAAAACGGATTCGCCACATAACGCTATTCTGGTTAACACTGCTGATCATCTTGAGGTAATTCAACACTTGTTGCCTGAGTGACATGAAATTTGTGCTCATATAGTCATATATATATAATCAATAATTAAGTCTCAAGTCCTTGTGAATAAAAGAAATCATTGGAAATACAAAAAAAAAAAAAGTCAGAATCTTGTTAAAAAATAAAATAAAATTAAGAATCTTAGTTAAAGACACCTTTGTTATTTTATGAAGAATGATGCCATCAACTATATATCTAAATTTTGGGCTTACGTACTTTAGAGTTTAGACTTGTCCCTCTAATGATTAAACATGTGTAACTTAATTCCTTTTATTTAACTTAACTTCAAATATTTTTTGTTTTCTTGAACAGATATTTAGCAACGGGAGGTACAAGAGTGTGATGCACAGAGCTTTGGTGAACACAGATACGACTAGAATCTCGGTGGTGATGGCGAATGGAGCAGCACCGGAGGCTATAGTCAGTCCAGCAGCGCCATTAGTGGAGCGTGACGGCCGTGCACTTTACAATCCGATGAAATTTATGGAATACGTTGAGACTCAGCTGGGCAACCGGCTAATGGGGAAAACGAATCTGGAGTGTATTAAGATACAGGAGTGATTTAAGCTCAGTGTCCTAGCTACGCGCGCGTACTATATGTATGATTATATAATACTCTTGTATACTTTTTCTTGTAATGATAGTCACAAGTTCATTCTTGAATAATTGGACTACTCCATTCTTTTTGGGTTGTGTTGTATACTTGTATCATAATAATGTGATTCTCTAAGATTTAAAAAAAAAATTATTATTTTGTTGGTTTCGTTAATGTCAAGTAAAAATGTAGAAAATTACTCGTATATAATTACTTTTTCTTATACCTACTCTACCGACTACCGTTAACAGGTTCAGATTAAATTCCCTTCACAATATATATATACATGTACCTAACCACAAAATTGAAGATGTAATTGAATTTATTGCAGAAATTATCAGAAAATTTTATATTTTGGAGATTTGATCAAAAGAGACTCTAAAAGTTAAATATGTTTATTAAACATGTACCGTTTAAGTATGTATCACATGATTCACTAGATATGTTTCGACCTGTGCCCTTTGCTTCATTGCATATAAAATGTGTGTTGGCCAGTATAATGTATATTTATTGACAAATGGCAAATTAAATATATATTATCAAAATCATTAATAGCATTAATAACCACATCGACTCAAATAATATTTGAGTAAATCTTGTAAGACATCTTTTAATGAAGACATGTAGTTGAGAGTTAACTGATACTAACATTGAAAATGTGCTGATTATATGTTTGTGGGTAAGTAATTATTAATTAGGTTTCGTTCTCTAAATCTAAAAAGAAATCAGTAATTTCAATTTGATTTAATTAAGATCCGTTTAATTTAATTTAGTTTAATTTTACTTATATTTTAATATATCAAATTATATTATATTTGAACGAAGAAAATATATATTTTGAAAATAGTCTCGATCGGAATATACCATCTATCTAAAATATAAGTTGTGGAAAATCTTAGATGCGAGTATAGTCTCCATTTGTCACAAAGTGAGGCGGCCATGTTTAGCATTCGGTCCTAATTGACAGGAAGGGTTTACGAGTGACGACAAACGGACGACTAGTTTACTAAATTCTTTCGTAACCAAGAAAGACTCTAATTCAATCTAAGAAGCATAATATGAACACAGACAGATCAACTCCCCTGCTGATCAATCGAACCAAGTCACCGGTCAATTCCACATAAACTAAGCCAATCAAGCAACCGAGAAACAAAGATAAGAATGTAAAATGTACCGGGTCAGGTTCAATTCGTTAATGGAGAAAACGATATAATTTCAGTTAAGTTTTAAAAATATAATTAGTGATTAGGATAGAGTTTAAATGTCTTGTATTTGTTATTACTTATTAGAGTTTGACTTAGTAAATAAATTTTGCTTCTATGATAATTACTCATCTATTATAAGACCATGTACATGGCGAATTCAATTTATTAATAAAATTTGATTATTTTTGAATTTTTTTAACTCTAGTAGATAAGATGAACACGTTGAACTGATATGATATAGATATGCATCCAAAAAACCTATGTCATGCTTGGGTGGTTTCAACTCGATCGGGACATAGGCTCCTCAGGTGGTACCGGAGCTTGGGCAATTGGGCATTGCTTCTCTCCGGACCACACGTCTAGAGGTGGTCAAGTGGGACGTAGCAGCCCCGGACAGTACTCCATGTGGCCAAGTACTATGATTCTCATTGAATTTTTGTGGAAAACAATCACTATTAATGCTACAAATACATACGTCTCCTATATACAACCAATAAAGAACATGCACAGTTGATGATAAAATATTCAGTACACAATCCTAAATTAGCAACTTGTGGCTAATGTAATTGAATTTGTTATAGTATAATCTGAAGCAAATGTAACATATGTCAGGATGGCCGAGTGGTCTAAGGCGCCAGACTCAAGTTCTGGTCCTCCAACGAGGGCGTGGGTTCAAACCCCACTTCTGACAAACTTTTTTGATTTTTTTTCGATTTTTTTTTCTTCTCCAATCTTCTTTCTTTCAAAAATACTTCCGATTTTTTCCGGGTTTTTTGATTATTTTTATTTTTTTTCATTTTTTTGTTCTTCAATCCTCTATTCCTTTCAAAAACTAATTCAATTTTTTTGGTTATTTTTTCGATTTTTTGTTCTTCTATTTCTTTCAAAAACTAATTTCGATTTTTTTGGTTATTTTTTCGATTTTTTGTTCTTCTCCAATCTTCTATTCCTTTTAAAAACTAATTTAATTTTCCGATTTTTTTTTCTTCTCCGATCTTCTATTCCTTTCAAATATTAATTTGGTGTACCCATTTATTTGATAGTTCTAAAATTAATAGAAATTAAAATATTTCTTTTAAAATTAAAAAAAGTACAGGAATAGGAAGCCTTCAGATTTACGAGTACAAGACAATGTTACAGCATGGATATGCATGTTGGCCCAAGTGAAAAAGCATAACCTGATGGGCTTGTCATCCACCAAATCCGATGAACCCTCCATAGGGTTTTCCTTCTCCTTCCCATCCCCCCCTTTTTTTTAAATATTCCTACATTTTTTCCCTAAATCAACTATTTTACGAACTAATACACATCCAAATGCAAACGGTTTTGATTTTTCATGTAATGAGAAAAAAAGAATCTTCGAGCATATTCAATTTCTTGGGTTATTAGTCTACTACTAATATTTTTTGTCGAAAATCCATCAGTAGAAAAGATATCTCTATAAGTATATATTACCTGTCTTAATTATTTTATGCGTATTCGTGCGGTTTAATAGAAATCATACACTACTTCTCTAGTTCTCTTCTTGCATTTCATACACCCTGACATAACATTCAACATGGTGTTCCACCAGCTATATAATGGGTGTTACTGTAATAGTACCTTTTAAGGTTGAATTTTTCCTGTTGTAAACCAAAGTAATGTGTTTTGCCAAAATTTAAATTAGAAAATTAGACCCCGATTAAAAGTTAAAAAAAGCACTAAACAACATGACTATCATTACAAACAACAATACAACAGTAAAACTCATGTTACAAGCAGACGGAGTAAGAGTTACTCACACACAAGAAAGACACAAACATATGATGTCCCACTATAAACCATACAAACACAAAGCTCACAAAAGTCTGAAACAAACAACACGATTTCATCAACAGATTCGTCTAAACAAACCCACCAACCATCATTGCACCTTGATGCCTTTTAGACCAATGCCTTCACCACTCAATTGTTCAAAGACCACAACATTCTCAGGGACTAAAGTGTAATAACATGGGACCCAAACTCGCATGCTCTTTCTTGATGGAGTCTGTTTTTTTCAACAATCCAAGAAAAAGTTGCTGCTTTCTCATTTACAGCAAAGCAAAACACCACTGTCCATAACCATGCGTTCAAATCTGCCATACTTACTTTAATCCCACAATAATCATGCCAACTCTATAATCATAGCTCAATTTTCCTTCACCACCTCAGAAAAATGAGAAATTTTCTACCATTCCAACATGCACTCTCTTTTATTGGCTCACAGTGAAAAGCATGGTAAAGTTTGGCCAAAAGCAAAAGGCCATCTAAGTCCTAACAACTTTCGATTCAAACCCGTTTTATTCAAACAAACACACTTAAAATTGATACTGCTATCTATCTTGGTTTGCTCCAGGTTTTGGCCTCATGGTTCCTTTAGACCAAAACTTGGAGTAGTAGTTCAAGAAGTAGTAGTTGAGTCGCACTCGGGACGACCGAGTGCGAGAGATATGGCTTCGGTTCTCATCGATTTCAAGACAGCAATAGCTTCGTCGATTATGGAAACCGGGTCGTCGTACTGTAATTCCGGAACAATGTTCCTGATGATCTTGAGTGCAGTGCGTATTTTGACCTTCTTTTCTCTCTTACACAAATCAGACTCGCTAAGGCGTACACAACTCGACTCTGAATCATCATCGTAACAGCATGAGTTGATCGGATTAACGCCCCTATCAAAACTCACAGATGATGATTTCTTGTACTTGCCATCAAGCAGTTTTTGCCTTTTCGGTGGGTCGTCAGAACTTGCTACTTCTTCGCCTGCAAGTTTCTCAAGTAAACTTTCCATGTCATGATCCTCTGCTTTGTTCAGTGGGATGTGCTTCGCGCTAGTTACTTCATCACTGTCATAATCATGAATGTACTCATCACTGCTCGAGTATAGCAAAGCATCTATTTCTTCAGTATCCTCATGCATCTCACTTTCCTCATTGGCCAAATCACTCCCTTCCCAAGTTTCTTCGACAATTGGTTTCAGTAACCCATGTTGATCCAATTTACCTCGTACTTTAACTCTCAAGTGATCAGCACCATGAAGAGCGTTGGAGGCAATTAGTTGCGGAGCAAAAGAAGGGTTGATGAACAGCCTTGTGTCCTTCCCAGATTGATCAAAAATAATAAATTGTTTCTGAGTGCCACAAGGAGCATCAGTTGGTTTATACCTTCTGCCAAGCATGTGCACTGAGGCACATTGTGGATTGTTCAGAAATGATTCTCCAGTAGGATATGAGATATCCTGGCGTGTTGGTTTCAACTTTGGAGATTGTGCAACTCTATTTTGTTGGCATGTGCTAAAACCACGTAAGTTTGGGGCATGCTGCACAGGAGAAGCCACTTTGGCTTGTTGAAGTACCATGTGATGCAAATCGGGTGGTTTTCTAGCAGAGAGCAGCTGAAAAGACCGAAACTCGTCAGCTGTAACCATCTAGCCAAATGAGCAACCTAGGGTACGGTAGTTATATCAGAACTCGGAATCCATCATTTAGAACATATACATCTAAAACCAAAAGACTGTAAACCGTACCAGAATTATCGGCGTAGTTAATCCTGCAAATGAAACTGTTTTTTTTTATGCTAAAACTAAATAAAAAAAGAGAAAGATATATTGCTAGCTTGATCTGACAAACGGAAACTTGGACAAATCTACGTAACAGGTTTCAGCAACTGACGGAAATACTCAGCCTGGAGCAGAAGAATAGGGCAAAATTAGCGTATTCTTACCAGAAATAAACATTTTAATAAGCAGAGTTACTAAAAAACATAGGTGACGAACCTGGCAATTTTGCAATGGTTGAAAGCATGCTATAACTCTAACAATAATGGTCGGTCTCCCAGCAATCCCACTCAAATGTTTATGCGCCCTAAATCTCGTCTGGCTTGCTGCTTGGGTTACCATAACTACTTTCCGACTGTTTACTAGACTTTGGATGGAAATTTCAAGTGCAGAAGACAAGAAGATAACTAGAATAATGAAGAAGATAGGAAAGGCTATGCTGGAAACAAAGCTGAAGATGTCTAGAAGAAACTTGAAAGTTGAAACAAGCTTGACCACAGATTAAAGATAGGTAAAGATAAGAAAGAAGAAGCTAAACTTGAACTAACAACTGGTGAGGATCCTATAGAATGTCTAAAATGAAACCAACTTGAACAAATGAGAGATCTTCGGAAAGCGTAATTTATATGGTGCAGACAGATTTTATAGAATGTAGAAAAAACAAGCAGACAAAGGGAAGTGACTTGAACCCATGATATATAGATTGATATCTAATTGAAAAAGTTTAACATAAACAAGAATCGTCTTCGTAGGAGAACAGATCGAAGAAACTTATAGAACAACCCTGCAGTACACGTTCAAGGAAATAACGTAGCGAAATACATCAATCGACAAACTCAGACACCGCATGCTGTTCACAACTATATCCAATCAAGCCTTATAATAACCGGATCACAAGAAGCAATATATCAAGTACACCTGAAAATGAAAACAAGGACAACTGTAAGAATGAAGTTGCAAATTTCGTAAACATTTCGATCCAAATTAACAGATGAACCCTGACTAAACAAAAAAAACAGAGAGAATATAGCAAAGAAAGGCAACAGAAACAAGCAGAGCAGCTCATGTTCCACTTTATTCCAATTTCCTGAAAAGGTCGAATCTTTGTCTATCTCCAAGATTACACTTTTACTCACTTTATCCAGATCAAAACAAAACATAGTCTGTAATCGAATATCTATACAATTATCAGAAATTAATACAATAACAAGAAACAGAGTGATTCTCATCCAACAATAAGCACAAACTAGAACTGCTACTTGAATTGGTGTACCCAATAAGCGAAATTGGCAAAAACAGCTCTTTACTTAGACCAAAATGAAGATGTGCTTTAATGAATTGTTTGAAGACAATTGAACATGTAATTCTGTTTCACAGTATGAACCAAGAAAAAGCAAGATTTTGAAGCTGTCAAGAAAGACAATTACACAAGATAAAGAGATGAAAAGGGAGAAGAGAGCAGTACCGTTTGAAGAGAAGGTGAGAACAGGGAGAGCAGATAAATTTTGTGGAAATGTTGTGGAAAAGTGTTTGTTAATGGCAGTAGTGTACTGTGAGTGAACTGGACAAAATGATTATGTATGGGAGAGAGATATGAGGATCAACACTAAAGCAGACGGTAGCTGAGCTGAGATATATAGGAATTTCTATTTACCATAATGTCCTTGTTGCTTCCACGTACATTAATCGATCGAGCCCGATTAAAATTGACACTATAACTCCATAATAATTAATAGTCGATTAAAATACACTTTATCTTTACAAAAATATTACGGTACAAGTTTTACTAAAAACGTCGATGCCTAGTATAAAGGTAATATGCATTTTTACAATAGAATTCTTATGTTTTATGAGAAATTGCGGATTGAATAATTAACAGAAAAAGGAATAATGTCAACATAAGCTCTGATAAGTAACAATATCCTGAGCCGCTAGAGAGCCCTAAGCTAGCAATAAACTAAAACTCCCTTTGTTTTAATACTAAGTTTGTTGATTAGTATTGTTTTGATTTGATAGATGCACTCAATAATGCATGGTTCAGTTGTAAATTATTGGCAGAAAACATTATATTACTCACTGCATGGTGTAAACACGGAGACTAATTCAGCTTAGGGCTTATCATAGCAGGTTTAACCACTCCATTCTTTATCCTAATTGTGTCTATTATATATTTTAATCACATGCTATTAGCATGGTTCAACTTTCTTTCATCACGCCATACTTCAATTTTCTGTCAACACGCAAGAGATTAAGTATACTAATCTCCCTATGTTTAAACAAGTAATATCATGACAAAGTGTGTCCAAAATGGCAAAATATGTGATTTTGACCTCAGCAAGTGATTTTTATTCAAACACAACAGGTTTTTCCCATGCCTCAGATGTGTCTAACTGCAATCCATTTGCTGTATTTATTGGGTACAGAACTTCAGAACTTCAATAAGCATCAAACAGTTCGAACAGATGAAGTTCAATCTCGAGCACTTAGAACTTCAATCTCGAACACCAGGTCGGAGTTTGGCTGAATACCCCATGCTGGAAAACCATCTGGCCCGTAAGCATAGTCGGGAGTGCACTGCAGATTGATTACAAAAACAAAAACTCCACATAAACATAATGGCGATAACATTGATAATGAATTTGCAAGGATGAACACAGAATTCTAGATGTTCTCAGTTTCCCAGATGCAGTTTTAAGTGATTGAATTCCTTCCAAGAGATATGAATAAATCATGAAAATAGAACAAATAATATTGGCGTTACCTTTAATCGAGCAACTTCTCCCACTTGCATTTCCAATACCCCTTCATCCCATCCTGCAAAAGAAGCAAATATCAAGATAAACCGCAGAATAATCTCAAGCAAGAGCCAACTCAATATTATTGATGCCGTTCAATAATGTTATCTACTGACTCTAATTGCAGCATGTCAGTCTTGCTGATGCTGGAATGTGGTTCAGCACAGAAGATTTCTCATAATGATCACCGCAAATCCCACATCTTAGTTTTTCATTTCATTGGGTTTTAAGAACAGAGGCAAGAGCAAGCACAGTTTTAAAAAAAGTAAAGAATCTTCATGGAAAATGTATAGATGGACGGCATCATATCAACATTACCACGCCAATAAGTGGGACAATGGAAACACAAAGTAATTAAACCTTCAATTTCACATGTTTGTGCTGGCAGAAACTCGTATTTCTTATTATACTAACAGTAACAGTCATAAGCTCTTGCCTCACAGATATCATCAATCTTCTTAAAATTATTGCCCTTGGTAGCCATAGAACAGAAGTTTTGTGACTACAGCAGCAGAGACTTCAAAACTATAGAACCAAGGTGTCATTTGTCTAACACACACATCACACATGTACAACATAGATATGGTTTGAAAGGACTTAACTCATATTGTATGATTTTTGTTAGAAAACTGATTCTGTATGGGCCTTACTTTAAGTGAGAGTTTGATTGTTTCAACTTATATTTTAGATTTGTTTCCGTTCTATCTCATACACCTAGGCCTGTCCATATATCTATGCAAGTAATATATCTCTACACTGAGAGAATCACATGAATTACACAAATCTAAGTCTCTACATAGTATCAACTACCAAGTATCAACAAGCCTCTTCCTATAAAGAGAAAAGGTACTTATAATCCACCTAAATCCATTGGCAAAGAACAAATCACTTGAACAAATATGTGAACAAAATTTATGACAAACCCGCAACACTATGTTTTCTGGCTTTCAGCATTATTTAATTCCAGATTATACATCCCAACAATCATCCATCAGTCAAAACCTACAAGTAGCATACATGCTATCGGCCTACATTCCTCATATCACATTATATCACAAACTAGTCCATTTGAATTAGATATTGAAGTTACAAGGTCAGTAATCTTCACAAAATCAACCACCAAGAAAAACCAAAATGTAGTCATAAGCTTTAAAGACTAGGCAGCTAGCTAGTTACCTTTGATAACACTGCCTTTGCCAATTCGGAAAGTGAATGGCCTCTGCCCTTTATCCTTGGTGCTGTATGTAATACACATTCACACATATGGATACACAGATTAATTAATTCCGTTAATTATCGAAGAAAAGTCCATTATATAAAAAATATATCGAAGAAAAACAACTAGTAGTGATTGTTTACCTCCAGAACTTTGCGGCAAGGTCTCCATCTTTACCAAATCCGGTGCAATGAACAGTCACATTTTGTCCGGCATAGGGCTTTGGGCCAGTACCGGGCTTGAGAACTTCCTTCACCACACCCATAGCCATGATTGGATGAGCTGACATGTTCACAACTTCAATGGCTTTCCGTTTGGATTAGGGATTCTATTGTTTTTAACACTTATTAGAACTACTGAGAAAGTGAGTGAGATAGAGTGAACAGTGAAGTGAACTGGTGTAGATAAGTCACAGATAAAATCATAAAGTAATGATTTATGTGCTATTTTTAAAGCACGTGCTCATTTCGTGACTCCAAGTCTGAAACACATTCTCATCTTGCCAAGGAGTAGGAGATATTCTTGATTCTTTCCTGCTATCGGTATTTTCGTCGATTTGTTCTCGACTTGTAGTAGTAAATGTTTGATTTTTACTGTGAAAGCAACAGTTAAGTACAATTTTATGATACCTAAGTTGTTTCTCGAACAAGTATCTTGTAATTTGGTAATTGAAGTCAGTTATTTGCTTTCTATTAGAGCCTTGATAGAACCTCCCAAGTCCCAAGAGGCTTCAAGAGTAGATGCTCATTACCTAACCAAAATGGCAAAAAAGTGCAGAGTGCAGTTTAAGAAGAGTTCATCCTTGGCACAATGATTCGGAATATCAGCACAATTTGTACTTGAGAAAAATATTGCACATCATACATTATAGCTAATGCACATCGGCTTGTGGGTCGAGTGCATGTATACTCAATTGTAAATCATTCTGTATCACATAACTGTCATCCAAATGGATACTCGATTCTGAATCATGCTCCATGATGAATCCTTCATCCAACTTCTTGGTTTCATCAATTAAAGCACTCGTTTTGTCCATCAGAGTCAAACCATTCGATTGCATATCCTCCCGCAGCTTTTCTGCAGTCCTCCAATCTAAAGCCTTGAAGCAAAGGGATTTGATAAGCGGATTATAGTCATCGTGATGAAGTTTTAACCCCTGCTGCTTCATCTCCCCAAACAAACTCACAGCCTTATCATGCTGTCCGTTCTTGCATAATCCACGGATGAGTGATTTGTAAGTGGTCTTCTGGAGCTTCTGGTGCTTCTGTTTGGCTTCATCAAATATTGTGCAAGCCTCTTCCATCAAACCTTCCCTCACATAACCAATCACAACCACAGCATAGGTGAATCCATCAGGTTTTAAGCCTCTACTCTCCATCAGTCTCATTACCTTCAGGGCCTTGTCCATATAACCGTGTTTTGTAAGCCCATTAATCACACAATTGAATGTAGCATTTCCAGGAGGAGGCCCCAATTCCATCATCTGATGAAGCAACTTGTTTGCCCTGCCTACATCTCCAATAGAACAAAGCTTTTCGACAACCCTTAAAAATGGCCGCTCTGAAAAGACCTTTTGATCCTCAGCAGGATAGTCATCCAATATCCCCAAGGCCGAGGCTACAGTTTCCTTTTCAAGTTCCTTATCAGATCTCTCCATTTTACAAAGAGAGGTAACCAAAGATTCCATAGATGATCGAGACGGGCTAATTTTCTTACCCTTGGCATACCCATAAACCAAATGTGCATCTCTTGGCCTACCTCCCTCACACAGAAAAGAAATTATGTTACCGACTCTATCAGAATCCTCAGGCAGCATATCTAACTCCATCATCTTCTCACAGAGCGACCACGCCCTCTCAAATAAAGACCTCTTACAAAGGGCTTCGATAGTAAAGTAATACGAATCTGCATTCGGACAACATCCCAACTCCTCAAACTTGCTAAACACTTCAAACGCCGCCTCCTCAAACTTCCCAACCACCCCACGCGGTGCTTTCCGTGTAATGATAACAGAATATTTCGCTATCAACTTGTTCAAACATTCTACACTCACAACCCCCTTCTCCTTCCCCCCCCACCATTTTCACCATATCCCACAAAGCATACACATGGCCAGGATTCTCCCCGCGATATATCACTTCAGCAAGCACATCCAGCACCCTAGAACTCACCCTAAAGTTTATCTTCAGTAAGCCCCAACGAAAGAAAACAATCAAATTCGATATCGGAATAGATGGTGTCTCGAGAACCTTCATGAAAAGATCTTCCCCATCCCCATCCAATACTAAACCACGCATGCCCTTCAACTTAGGCTTTAAAGGCCTTTCACTGCTCTTAAGCAAAGACAATAAATTGTCCACAGCATTGTTAACACCACCCTCTACTTCTCCATCAACACCCAAATTTTCAACTTTACCAAAATCCTTACTAGCTTCTGAAACCTCAAGAACATCATTCTTATTTAATTCTTTCAGCTTGGTTACTTCACCAAGCTGGTTCAGCTCACTAAAAAATCGAGGGTTCTGATAAAAATGCAATCTTGGCGAGGAAATCAGGGAATTAAGGAGTGTTGTTACCTGAGAATGGAGATTCGTTGATGTAGAACGAGTATTGAATAAAGCTCTTGTGGCCAGTATTCTCCACATTCTCTTTTTCTTGCTCCTCTAGCTGGCTAGTAGTAGTATTGAATTCAGTCGATTATCGACGGAACCCTAGCCGGACTGATACGCCACCGGATTACCTGTTGTCTTTTCTCCACCAACACAAGTAAATGCTTCCCGCTCTCGAACGTTTTTATGCATAATAACTAAAGGTCTAATGGGAAAGAGCAACTTTTGCGAGAATCGGGATCAAACACTTCGAAGCCAAAAAAATAAAAGTTTAACCACATATTATTCTAAACAAACTCTAGCTCCTAAATAATGAAAGAGTCCAGCTCGTGAGAGTTCATTATATAATGACAATCTAATATATAATAAATAAATATATATATAATTTACATGTAAAACTATGCAATATGTTTTTTTTACGGGTCAACCTGCTTAACACGGTCGATCCACATTTTTCCTATAATACATAGACCGTTTTTATATTTTCATCCAATCATATTAATACTTTGGTACAAATTGCTTATGTCTGATGTATAATTGTCTATACTTAATGGAAGATTGTTGTTAACAAGCTATTTATCGTAAAAAAATATAATATTTATAAATCAGTTTCATTCATCAATTAATAAATGTATTACATAAGAAACAATACAAAAAATTTAGAATCACTATATCCAGATTACATTCATCCTTGATAAAAAAAGAACACCCTTGAATTGTTCGTCAACTCTTCCATCCACGCCACCATCTTTATCATCAATCATTCGACCACCATTATTACGAAAACCTATTATATGCAACAAAAAGAAGAACACAACCAACATCAACAATTTATACATAGACATAAACAATTTATATAAAAACCTAAAGAATAATTTTCTCCCAATTAAAAGATGAAATAAAATACCTATATTCAAGCATAATTAATTTACCCTAAACAATAAACATATGATATTCATACATAATCGAAGTAAACAATGAAGCATAATAACAGAAGCAAAATGAATCATGAACATAAAACATCACCAATTTACTCTTAACAATCAACAATTACAGTATAAACATATATTATTTATACATAAGAATCGAAGCATAAACATAGGCATAACCAATTTACCCTTAACAATCAACAACAGTATAAAAGTAAACCATTCATACATAATAATCGAAGTAAAATGAAACATAATAACCAAGGTAAAAATGAAGCATAAATATAGGCATCACTAATTACACTTAACAATCAATAATTACAGCCAAAACAACATAAACGAAGCATGTCATGAACAACAACAGTTGCTTCAACATTAATAATAGAGTTCAAACACGCAAACACCAACAATTACCAACCAAACATATGCAATTAAAGTGCAACTATCAACAATTTCACACGAAATATATCGTTACGTGAAATTACTAGCTAGAAATTACCAAAATCAAACGAAAAAAGAAAAACTAAAGAATCGATAGAAGAAACATGATAATCGAGGAAACGGCAAGGTTATGACTTATATGTGTTGTGTAGCCAGAGATCCGCCGGATAAGACAACCGAAAAAGCTCCGAATCCGACCAGTCATTTCAAAAGTCGACCAAAAGAAAATATGAGACCAGGTAGATCGTGACATGTGCTACTCAAATATGCAATCGGATTTAATATTGGTTGTCAGACGGTAAAGATATCGCCGGAGAAAGACAACCGGAAAAGCTTCGATTCAGGTCAACTGTTTCAAAAATCGACCAAATGAAAAAATGATCTCGATAGAAAGGTAAATCAGGCCATGGGCTACACAAACATGCAATCGAATTTAAAATTTGTGGTCGGACGACGGAGATATCGCCCAAAAAGTGATTGAAAAAAGAGAGAGAAGAAGGAAGAAGATAGGTAAAGAGAGAAGAAGAAAGAATGAAATGAAAGAAGAAAAAAAAGAGAGAAATAGTGTTTTTTTTAATGTTATAATTCATTTTTCGATTTATAATTGTGTATTTGTTCAATACTCTCATAAACACTAGAATTTTTATAAATGTTAGTAATAATCAAAATCTAATGTTGCCATATATTGGACCTAAATATTAATCTAGACTTTTTGAAATTATCATTCAAGATTAATTTATAATTAAATTTTAAGTTTGTTAATATTAAAAAAGTTAAAACCTGAAGATTTGAAACTATATTGCTATAAATATAAGATGCTTAGCAACAAATTTTACATATGCATATATATTTAGCACTTGTAGGGGTTGATTATTCTCAAACATAGAATGTCATTTTGACAAGATCGGAGAATTACCATTTGGAAAACGAAATGCAAAACATGTTATTAAACCAATTAAAATTGAAACTTGGATTTATCAACACAAGACAAGAGTGGTGGGTTCGAATCAAGAACATAAGCTTGTGGAGTGCTTGTCTATGTAGTAAAACGCTAGTTATTTGTAAGACATGTTCAAGTTAAGTTAGAAGAGGTGTTCTTTCCATTAAAAATTACTTCAGATTAGTTCAGTTCAGTTCAGTTCGACTTAGTTACAATTTATACCTTACTTCAATTCAATTTGGTTCAGTTTAGTCCAGTTAGGTTAAGGCCAGTTGAGTAAATCTCAGTTGAAGAGAACATAACCTTAGTCTGTAAAATTTAAAGGGAGCTACCATATAGTACAATGTGGCTCACTTTGTTACATTTTTCTTTTAGCAAAATATATTTCATCAAATCAATACAATTTTAGTGTTGAATGTAAATATTTACCCCTTAGAGTACAATAAACACATCAAACCCTTCTTCTTCTTATTGACACTTGTCACGTTCTCATCCCTCATTATTCTTGTTTTTAAATTTAGTTTTGTCCACTTAAAAATATTTATAACTTGAAAAATAAAAATATAAAAGATAAATAAAAATCACCAATAATTTTATATTTTCGAAATCTATAAATATATAGAGATCACTCTCAACAATGTTTGAATTATTATTTTAATATGTATAAAAATCACTAATAACTTTATTTGAATCTTAAAAAATGTAAAACAATTCTAAAAATACAATGATACTAATTTTAACTTTTAAACACTCTTATAAATATTTTGAATATTTAAGAATAATCATTTATATTAAAAATTACCAGTATCCAAATTTGATGCTCGATACTCGTGTTCAATGCCCGATATCCGTATTCGATGTCCGTTCTTCGTGTTCGATGTCCGTCACCCGTCTCTGATGCACGGTACCCGTGTTTGATGTCTGGTATCCCTAAACAATGCCCGACAACTGTACCCATTGCTCGGTATTCGTACCCGATGCCCGTCATCCGTATCCAATGTACGGTACCCGTGTTTGATGTATGTTATCCGTAAGTAATGCGCGGTAACCGTACCAATTACCCGGTATCTGTGTATGATGTCCAGCCCCGTTACCCTATATGACTATCATATCATGTTGCTAGTTTAATTATTGCCCCAATATAATAAAATTACACTTTTGAAACTCGTTTTATAATTTATTAAGATTCAAATAAAGTCGTTAGTGATTTTTATAGATCTCGAAAAAATAATTCACACATAGTAAAGAGTGGTCTCTATTTATATATCTCGAAAAAATATAATTGTTGGTAATATTTATTTATTTTTTATTTTAAGTTATAGATTTTTTTAATTGGACAAAATTAAATTTAAGAGAAAGATGAAGATGTAAACAAATGAACTAGTGAAATGAAGAAAAGAACAAGTGGATTTACTCAATTATTTTTATATGGTTGGTATAAATATGTATTATTTGATAAAATTTGTATATGATTATTTATGATTTTGTTGAATTTTTTTTGAAAGAGATACACTAAATTAGTAGGAATTAGTAAAAATTTGGTAAAATATTTAGAACCGTTCAATCTTAATGACCAACGTATACGCTTAAGAATCTAAGACAAGAAATGAAAATGAACGAACAATAGAGTTCGGACTTCTCACCAGTGTCTACATTGACGCATTGACACGTAGAGTAGAATTTAGGAAATATAGGTAGGAACTGAGGAAAGAAGTAAAAACAAGAAGATCCAATGTGTAGTTGGATTATACTGACAAAGTGACAAAACCATCATCAATCCCAACCACAAAATAATTGAGTGCAATTATTCACAATTAAGTTGGAAGTTTGTCTCAAACTTCAACACCTACTCACTACATTTGGATTATTCACCAAAACTTAAAATGAGTTCAGTCGAATCTAATCCAATTTAATTCAGTTTAATTCATTTCAACTCGATTTAATTATAATTTATATTTTATTTCAGTTTAATCCAGTTCAATTCAATCCAGTTCAGTAAATTTTAGTTCAAAATGACACACCTTAATTTACCAATAAGGCAATGACCACCTTATGATATTTGATCATAGTACATCGGTACTATTGCGCTCAATTCTTATATTCTCCATATTCATAATTAAGAATTTCAATTGTAACATGGTAGGTATTTATTTATATAGTATAGAATGTAAAAGGGTAAACTCTTGGAGACAAATTTTCACGCCAAACTTGTGTTACGTTCTCTCCAAGTACAAACTTAGAATTTAAATTATGGTGGGCAAAATTACATATAAGACAGTTTTTTTAGAGGTTTAAGGGGATAAAAATCTAAATTAACGAAAATATTACATATAAAAAGTTTTCTTTTCAAATTTAGCAGGGGCGAACACCCTCTTATGCCCACTTCTCCTAGTTTCGCTCCTGATTTCCTTGTTCGTTATAAGAGTAACTTGTCGATAGCTAGCTTACTCTTGAAAACAAAACTCATACGATCTATTATCTTCATTTAGCTGAATTGAAGAGACCTGCAATATAAAAGGAGAAAAATTCAGCAAAAGTACCCTAAGTTATTACACTTCGGATTTTGGTACCTTAAATTATTACCGTCTGATTTTGGTACCTTTAATTTGAATTTCGTCCAATTGTAGTACTCCGTTAGTCCAATTTGACGGGAACATTAATTTTGACCAGGAAAATTTAATCATTACCGAAATTGGTACCTTATTTCGAGACCGTTCAATTTTGGTACCTTATATATTTAATTTATTCAATTTTAGTACTTCGTTTTGTTAAATTTGACGGAGCAGTTAAATTTTAACGTGCGCGTTAGCGAAAATAGTTGTGGAATAATGAATGTGTGGGTTTTATTTTATTAAAGAAGATTACATTAGGGTTTAATATATTTTTTATTAAATGCTATGTTTACTATTCATTAAAATTAATTTAATTTTTTTACAATCATTAATTCTTATTGAAACTGTTTGTTATTTACGCGACGTTTGATGGAAATTATGTTAATTCACGCTAATGCACATTAGTTATGCCAAAATTAACGACTCGATAAATTTTTAACCGGCGGAGTACTCAAGTTTGTCAACATTGAAAATTTAAGTACTAAAATCTAATGGTCACAAAATAAGGTATCTTTTTCAGTAATTACACAATTTAAGGTATCTTTTGTGATTTTTTTTTCTGCAAAATTAACGGCCCCGTCATATTGAGAAACGGAGTACTCAAATTGGATAAAATGTCAACTTAAAATACCAAAACGGACTGTAACAATTTAAGGTACAAAAACCTGAAATGTAACAATTATCTTTTTCGGATTTTAAATTAGCAAATCTAAATTGAATAAAATGAAACTAAACTGAAAATTTATAAGTTTCCATATGTAAATAAAATTTACACTAAAAAGTCATTGTTCTTTTTATTTGTAAATTCATTTAGTTTAATCAATTCAAATTCATCCAGTTCAGTTCTATAATTATACTTCATATTACAATTCAGTCCAATTCAAATAACAAACCGTGGAATAGAAGTCGAGAATAGCATCTCAAGAGTATTTTAAAAGTGA
Source organism: Plantago elongata (assembly GCA_036897095.1). Lineage (NCBI taxonomy): Eukaryota > Viridiplantae > Streptophyta > Magnoliopsida > Lamiales > Plantaginaceae > Plantago > Plantago elongata. The sequence goes on along the minus strand of JAYMSP010000176.1, from coordinate 20,297 downwards.
AAGAAATGAATTTCCCTCATAAGTCATAACACCTCCTCCTTCCCCACCGGTCTCCATTCCAACCATCCCTCCTTAATTATAGCCATACTCACTCACAAGATCCCTCAAGAAACACCATACACAAATTGGGAAATTATCAAAAAACGTGGAGCCCACTTGAGTTTACCCTTGGGCCCCACGCTTCTCATAAAGCAAAATCGTCCATTCTCTTCTCCTCCTCCTTCTTCTTCTTCATCCCTACCAATCTCAACCTCTCAAAATCCTTGCCAAAAATAAATACCAGTCCAACCAACCACCCAATTCTCACACTTTTCACAATCCTTCGTATATCTTCCTTCCATCACACTCACACTTTCACCTTCTTCATTCATCATCACCTTTTCGTGATACCTCCTTGCTTCTTCTTCTTCTTGTTGTTGACTGACTCATTCATTCATGGTGTGTGTGCTTACTGGTACCATCATGTAATGTAATACCAACACACCATTCTCACACCTTCTTCGGCATTATGTATACACCAATTAATTATCAACAAGTAAGAAGGTGAAAGAAGCATGGAATTAGCTAGGATCAGGCAATTGTTCTTCTTGTTATCGTGTAACATGCGTGCAACCAGCCATTCTTCTCTCGTTGGTGGTAACCATACTGCTGCCAGATTCTGCTCTCGTTAAAAAGCTTGCACCTTTTCCTCTCTTCTTCTCCTTCTCTCTCTCTTTTTTTCTTCCTAATTTACATAGTCTAGGAGATCGGTCGATTACAATTTACATACACACATTTGATTTCATTTTTTTTTCTGTGAGAAAATGGATAAATTGGTGGGTGCTCGAGGTTATGGAGCTAAGTATGGCTCCAATTTGGATGAAAACGAGCAGGTGATGGCTCAGACATTGTTGATTATCAACCTGCCTGATACTAGGGTTCTTCGCATTATGTCCAAATCCCTCTTCTTAGCCTTTCTGATTCTTACCTTGCCTTTGTTTATGACGATGATGAATGCACCTGCTGCTTCTTCTCCTGATCTTTCAATTGACGATTTTAATGGTTTCGGGATACTGTCTGTTTTGCTGCGTGATTTGGTGGATGAAGGACTGATCAAAAGGGGTCACAAGGGGTTCGTATTGGGGGCTACTGCTGGTGAGATTGATGCCCATGTTGAGTTTTTGAGGAATGTGGGTGCTGATTTGCATGCTGGAGAGGCTAGTCCGGATGCAGACCAGGTGTTTGATTTTGTGTTTTCTCCGAGTTTTCGGAGAGTCGAGCTGATTGATGGGATTTTGAAAGAGGAGGGTGGGCTTGTGATCTCTCTTTTGGGACGGGAGTCGTTGAGTCAATTGAGTAATTACAAGATTGTGTATCTTAGAAGGTTTGATAGTACTGTTGTGGCCATGAGGAAATCTGTGGGAGTTTTGGGTTCGCCTAAGGGACGTGTGCTCTGTGGCGTTACGGCGGAAGAGAAGAAGAGCGCGTTGGACGGACTGGAGGATGTGTATCTTGAGCCACCGGTGTCGGCGAAGAGGAAGCTGAAGAAATCGAGTTTTACTTCGAGGAAAATTAAGTTTCTTCCGGAACTGTTGAGGATTTCGTTGGATGCTTATCCGAGGAGGATTTTCATTTCTGATGAATCCACTGCGATTGACTGGTTTTACAATAACTATCCAATAAGGGATCAAGATTTCAAAGTTTACAATGTGGAGTCTGGCTCTAAGGAGGAGAAGAAGAACAATGGAGAAACAGGGGTGTCGAGTTGGCTAACAAAGCATGCAAAGGTAGTGGATTATGTAGTGATGAAGGCGGATGCGCAAGTAGTAGAGGAGATGCTCAACGACAAGACGTTAAGTCTTGTGGATGAATTGTTTCTGGAATGCAAGAATCAGTGGGCGTATTGGCAGTGCTTAGCATTATATGGTAAAGTAAGGGATGAGGGAATTGCTGTTCACCAATGGTGGAATTAACATTGAGGGACGGAGAAATTTGTATACAACATGTTTTTCGATAAGTTTAGAATGCTTCTTACCTTTTTCTTTTCTTTTTTTCAATCTTTTTTGCTAAGTTATGAAGGATTTTGCCATGGTCAGTCAAAAGGAAGGAGTCGGTGTTGATTTTTTCTTGTACAAGGTGTATGGGATAGGGTGTTTGTATCGCAATTTAAATTACTGATGTATAAAATTATTAATAAGAGGGTGATATTTAGATTGCATCTTGTGTTTCTTCTAGTTTAATCTTAGCAGTTTATGCTTTCCGTTTAATCCAAGTATCCGAATATTGATAGGGAAGAAAGGATACGATGGCATTGATCGTGGCGTTTAGGTTACATTTCTTTTAACTTCTTGTTTCTGTGTTTCTGCTGCTCAGCTGAAGTTTCATTTCTTCCTAGTTATGCATTTCATATCCATTTTCTCCAAGTATCATCATTTCTTCGTGTTCAGTGTAAGTTGTTTGTATGTCTCACTGGTGTATCAGTAAAATCATTCCCATTTAACAGCAGGATATGTTGCAAGTTTGATTCATCCAACATAACATTTGGTCAGTAGATTATCAATTTAGCTGGATCCATGCCACTAATGTGACTTCACGTTGAGAAGACTTGCATTTCAAAGCAGAATATGAGCTCTGTACATTAAGCATTATCGGTCACAAAGTTTTAAACAAGTCTCTAACGAGGTTTACGTGCAGAAGTAACTACAATTCAGGTATAAGATGCTGGTGAAAGCTGAATCAATCGCCAAGTTATAAGTGGCATGTAAAAGTTTACTTTCTTGGTACATTATGAGCTTCTAACTGGGAAAGCCGAGGTAAGATTGTCCATGGAAACCGCAGACAATGTGCGATGGAAAAGTAGATACCAAGGTGCATTATATTCAGTAAATTATGTCTTCTCTGTTTAAGTTGTCAAACCTTTTGTGCCTATTCAAGGCCTGAAGTGATTATATTATATCTGGATATAAATTAGCAGTTTATCTGTTTCATTTCTTAATTTTTCCGAACATGGAAATAACTGGAATTGCTAAAACATAAGGCTTTAAAGGAATAGTACATGGTGATGACTGATGACTGAAGATAATAGAAGTGCCAGGATAACAAATTTACGACATCAAACTAGTATAATTTTACATCAGAAATAGAACATGAGAGAGGCGAACAGCTATGCTTATTTATACGCAGCATGAAGCTACGAACCAACACTAAGCCAGATCTAGCACCTAGGATACAAAGCATACTTCTAGAAACATACGAGGAACAAATATGTAATATAAATGCACACATAACAGGACGTCTTCTTTGCCATGGATAAGCACACTGATGAAAGTAGTTCTCACGTTACGGTACCATAGTGTACTTTGTCAAGCGAACGTGATGCTTAAGGGTTTCCTGGAGCTGTGAAGCCGGGAATACTGGGGAAGCCTGGAGTGGAAGGTGTGTTAGAAGGGAATCCAGTAGTTGGTGGAAACATGGGAAAGTTAGGGAAAGTTGATGGTGTGGGGAACGTTGTTGGAGTCGGAAGTGTTGGGAAGCTGGGGAATCCACCAAACATGGGGGACTGCAACAACTTGCGAGCTTCCATGCCTTGAAGCGAGATGGCAATGAAAACGAGCACGATGAGAAACTTGTAAGAAGCCATGATAAGAACTTGCAGTTGTTTGTGTTAAAGTAGAAACTGGATGAGTGTTGTGGTGAAAGAAAGGAAGAGCAAGCAAGCTTTATATAGTGTTAAAACATTGAGGCGGATTGAAACGAGCATTTACTTTCTTCACCTTCTTACAGTTAGCTTATTGATGCCTGGTTGTTGAACGTTGAATCACTACCAGCTCCAATTGTTGATGCAGTTAGCTGTGAGACAAGAGTTAAAGGGTACATACATAGTACTCCATTTACATTCAATCATGAAGGGGGTTGGCTAGAAAAAATAACATTTCATGTGCGGCTCATAAGTTTCGTCCACCTGTAAACTACACTGCCCCATAATGAAGTTTTTTTTATCTTTGCCCAATTCAAATTTCTATCAAGAACTTTAATTTGTTTATGCGATCTTTATGACATCTCTACCTGCATTTGTCCGGTTACTTTTTGTTCTACTTGTTAGCAAAAACTCCATTCGCCCGTCTATATTGCATAAACTGGCTTGGAAACGGAGTATTAGAGTTCCACTAGACTACCTAGCAGTTTAACCGTCTGCTAATATCTCTGGTTTAGGATGAAAAATTGATCTCCTGAGTCGACTTCAAAAACATAAGTAGGAAAAAAAACAAATCTCTGTGATAGTCCAAGAATGGATGCACAGATTTGGAGAATCAGATATAAATTCTACACATGTGCTAATTTGTGGTGATAGTATGACATGCCAGCCTGATGCAGCTGGTTAAAAATCATTACTTATGTCTAGTAGAAATATGAACTGGACTTGTCAATTTCTAGTAAAGGGAATTGAATGCTATCTGAAAGATTCCATTGTTATTTAGCTAAGCTGCACAGAATGCAATAAATATTCATAATTCATGGAATAAATTTAAGGGTCCATTTCTAGTTTCTGTCCTCGAAATTATTACTTCCTGAGTTGTCCTTAACAGATTGTTTGCGTTAGACAAGGCTCGAACCAGAACCAGAGATCGTAAACTAGAGCAAGATCTCATGTAGTGCCTTGTAAACTATAGGCTGTGTAAAATCTCAACATTATAGCTGATTAATGGCACATATATTGCTGAATTCATATACATAGAAGCTCAAAAGTACACAAGATAGAACCCCTTTGAAAATAAGTGTAAGCAGACAAGTAACGAAATGTAATGACAGATAACAATGTGAGATAGACATTCAAAAGAAATCATTTGATGGCATGAACATGCAAAGAGTTTTAATATACGTTCAAGGATTTGTAGTCGAAAGGGGAGTCGCTTTGTGAATAGAAGATTCACCGACATTGGAGGATTCTGGAACTTGAGGATATGGAAACAGATCAGCCAAATTAGGCCATTCAAATTTGGGCAATGAGGGGAAGCTGAGCTCTGGAAGACTTGGAAGTTGGGGCAGTTCCACCTTAGGCAATGCTGGTAGCTCAGGTTTAGGTAGCTCTGGGATCTCAGGTAGCTCGGGAAGTGCAGGTAACGGAAGCTCAGGCAGACTTGTCTCTAACAAGTTGCGAGCCTCTACCATCATCAGCCGATTGCTGCTTGTTGCTAAGGTTATGAGCAGAAGAGACAAGACCAAGGTGTAGTGATCGTTGTGTGCCATTTTAGTAGTAGTTTGCGTTTTGCTGTGTTTGAATATGTTTTAGTCATCGATATTTATAGAGAATTTCTTGGAGAATCTGAAAATCAATTCTGTGTTAGGCAGGAACAGATTGTGATATAGTTTGTTCAACCAATCTTTTGTGTTCCTGCAGCACAAGTTTCAGACATAGTTTCTTGAGTTAGCAGTGACTAATAGCAATTGTGTTACAGATAATTCATAACCTATATGGACTAGTTTGCTACTTGTATCAATTTGTTAAGCATTGTGGTTTAACTCTATAGAACTTATAGCTTGTAGTATACTCTTGTCTTCAAGTCATGTCTTCATTGGAAGCAGTGAATGAAGTGTACTGTTTGTATCTTAGGCAAGCAACTTTTACTCAAAATATTCCAGAAAAATGTGCATATTCTTCAGCAAATTATAACTATGTTGGTTGGATATCTATTGTCCTGTGGTAACTACTTTCTTTTTCTTTTTTTTTGCAAGATTCATCCAAGTTGAGCTCTAGAAAACAAACACACTTTAGGCTCTTTAACTTTACATTGGGTGCTTATAAACTGACAACTCCTTCATATTTTTCTGACCTGTGTATAGGGAACCTACATTGACTAATACAATTGTAACACAGGCATGAAATACCGCAACCAAGTTCCTCATATGGATGATAATTATATTGGTTAAGCCACTCGGAGTAACCACCAACAAACTTCATACAACACAGGTTTTAACTCGGACATAAAAATGCAGAGTGTATGATGTAAAAGTAACTGCAGTGTCAACACAAAGTTTCATTTCCGTAAAGTTTTTCTTTGAATAACTTCAAGTCATAAATACAAGGATGATATGATTACGACAACAACAACAGCGACATTGATTACTTTGGAAACAAACTACACAAAATTACAGATGAATGAACAAGTCTGTGAAGAACTTGAGTACAAACTTTTTACTGCAACAAAAAAAGAAAAGAAAAGAAAATATCATTCTTCAGGTAAACTTAGGCCCAAAACTCCCGGTCCTTAATAGTGATCCCATTACTGGCAGAACTGGTTCCTTTATAGTCAAGCGTCCACTTCTCAAACGAACACTCGATGAAATCATAGTAGCCACCATGGATTGAAAGTGTACCCTTTGATGCCCTTTCTTTTATCCATGGATAAGAAAGTAAGTTCAACAGTGAACTATTAATTGATTCCTGGAGCAAATAAGAAAGTAGAATATTTATACATCTTCTTGCATGAAAGAAACATAATAATGACACATCCTTTGTCAGGAAGTTTAACAGCTCAGCATGATAATTATCAACTGTTGCTAAAAAAACTAGAACTTTACCTTCTCACAGTGCTTGCACTGTTGGTCGAAATTGAGGTGTGAAGCAGCAGCCTTTGTTTTCACCTTAGCTTGCTTCCCGACAAACACCCAGTTCTTTATGAAGCTACTGGAAAGGTTACACGGGTTAGTAACTTATATACAAATAAGGAAGCAGATAACATCAGTGAATGAAATTATGAGAAGGAAATTTACTGAACCTTGATTCTTCATCTGGCAAACTCATTAAGGCTTTGATTCCTCCACAGCAACTGTGACCAATTACCAATATATTTTCTACCTGCAAAAAAGAAACATTTTCAGTTCAGGTCTTTTATAGTAGAACTTACATATTAAAAATTAAATTAGAGAAAGTACATAGCACATATAAGAACTTTACCTCCAGAGAGGTAACAGCAAATTCAAGAGCAGCATTTGTTTCTGTAGGTCCATTCTGCATTAGAGGAATACATGTAACATAATTTAAATTATTCATGCCTCAACCAGATTTTTGAACTCTGGGTATCAAATGGAGAATTGAAGAACACAAGATGACATACATCATGTGGCGGCACCAAGTTTGCCACGTTTCTGATCACAAATGCATCTCCTGGTTGAAATCCTAAGATACTGGTGGGACAAACTCGAGAGTCTGCACAAGATATAACCATAAACTGTTCCTCGAAATGTCAGATTCTGGTAAAATGTTTGATATTTAGAACAATCAACAATCATCAGGAAAAACATTTACCTTAGGTGCTTGGTCCTTGGCAAGCTCATTGTAACGCTCCAAGTGTTTCCTAAAAAGAAGGAACAGCAAAAAAGCCCACATTAGCATATTTGTTGCCCAGAACTGTTTAACTAAAAGAAATTAGTAAATTCTTACATGTAAGTGTTGTTCTTGAAACCAAGAAATCTATGTTTCAACTCCACAAAATGATCGGACAACTTTCCAGTCAGTACTGAGGTTTCCATCTTGCTATCATCAATCTCCTGAGTTAGGGCTGGAGACTCTTGTACGGCCTTCAATCTTAAAGTTGGTTTGTTTCTACATCTTTATGAGAGATTTGCAAAGCACATAAGAAAATGTATTAGTATAGTTTTAAATATCTGAAGGTTCATAGAAGCAGAATTATAAAACAAAAGGCATGCTTATCTCTATGGATGAACCTTGGGTGTTGATTGGAAGTCTTTAATCTTAAAAATAAAGTGTATCCTATAAGCAACGAAATAATACTATTAGAACCTTGAGAAGTAAGAACTGGATTCACTCAGTATATCGTTTAATCAAGTGAGGAGGAATATTGATATTCTGCTTTGACATTTCACCAGTTACCCCCAAAAATGAAAATTAAACCTCAAGGATGACTAGATGCACTACAAGCTTCACAAAACACTCAGGAAGAAAGTGCAGTTCAACGGTGTACAATCAGCGTCTGGGTATAAGTTCGATGCAAGTATGTAATTAATATTCCAACCTAACAACCAAGACCTACTTCAAGTTCAAAATTCATACAAACAAAGACAAAAGAGGAGACTTATTCATCAAACTCCGGCATATGACATCCTCTAACAGAAAATACATCACCAATTCACCATAATACAAAATACATCACCAATTCACCATAATACAAAATACATTGAAAGAAATGATACCTGACTCGATTGAACCAAACAAAGAGCGGATCTATTCTAACTAAATTCATACAAACAGAGACAAAGGAAGAGACTATTAATCACACTCCGGCTTATGACATCCTCTAACAGTAAATGCATCACCACTATGCAAAATACAGAAAGAAAAAAAAGAGGGTTCCTAACTCAACTGCACGAAACAAAGAGCGGATATATTCTAACTAGATTAACATGGAGAAAAGGAGGGATCATACTTGAGTAGAAACGAAAAATGAAGTGCGTTTTTCTTCACAGATTGGAAGACGAAAAAGGATCATGCACTTTTCCACAAACAGATACCTTGTTCTGGTTACTATATTAGACATCAGCTTAAGCTTCATGTTGACAGCAAACCACAAGGACTAAAGTCGTTATACTCCCACAAAGGCGTTCTAGCATATTTGCAGCAAAGCAAAAATTTCCATAAATAACTCGAATAGTCTTCCAATAGATAGGTAATGCCGTGTTGGAACAAACTTATATAATTAAAATACTGTGGCTCTGGATCAGCACAGAGTAAAGCAAAACACACACACACATCTTGGACAAACTAGATAGTGATTGGTTCTTATCTCAAGCCCATGACAACACAGCAAAAAGTTAAATTGTCTATAAAAAGCAATCCAAACCCCAAAATCAACTCATAAAAAGGCATCCCAACAAACAAAGCTTCGAAATCACAAGAACAAGATAAAAACTGTAGCTTTGAGGCACTTACTTGACAGAATGAGAAAATGTCAGATGGGTTTTGAGCTCAGGTCCCAGAGATCCCAAGCCAAAGATCTGTGTCGGTGATCAACAAAACAAGAGTCGTCAGTTTTCAAGAAATTATACAGAAACTCAATTGCATGTACAGGAATAAGAAAAAAGTTGAAGAAGAGAAAAGGAATTGGGAATTACAGTGGATGATTTAGGTGAGGTATTGGAGAGGTTGATGGAAGAATTGGGAGGAGAGAGAGGAGAGTATTGAGCCATGATTTGGTCCTGACAAATCAAGAAATGGTATTTGATTCTGACATAGATATAGGAGCTAAAAGTGGGTGGTGGTCTTGACAAAACAAAATAATGAAATTGAAATTGTTGATCAGATCGAAGTACAAGTGTTCTTCTCCAAGAAAGGCGGAGAGAACAATGTTTATTTTAATGCTCTGTGACTGTGAGGTTCTAGATTGGGAGTAGACTGCTTTGGTTCATTTGCGACAAAATCGAGGTTATTACGAAAAGGGAAATGTATGAAAAATGGGATTAGAGGCATTACTGTTGGTCATCAGCTACTGTAAAGCGTAAAGTGGCTCTTTGATTCAGTGAACAGCCAGTTCTAGTTTTGGGCTCTGAAGCCCATTCATTGCTGGACTGGGCTTTGTGCAGTGGCCTACATTTCAGAGTCCGAGAATACAAAATAGTAATTTACTTGATGTTATATTTTGTTGCAAAGTGATGTGAGGGTATAGGTTATGCTGTTTTGCTTTCTTCTCTGAAATTACGTGATGATTGTTCAAAGCGATTTACCCCGTTGTTATATGAGAAATTCTAATTAAAAATGAATTATTTATGTATTTTACGAAAATATTCTTATAACAAAATAGAGAAACAAACATACATTATAGTTTGCATATAAAGAAGTTTGAGACCCTACCATGTTCAAACCCTACTTTAGACCCTTTAATATATAAGGTTTAGAGTCAGGTGGGGTCTGGACCTGGTTAGACCTTCTTTTTTTTTTCAGTTCAAATTATATTTGATTTTATATAAACATTACTCCTTCCGGTCTTTTAAGAGCTTCTTAAGCTTTCACTATCTCTTCAATTAAGAAATTTGGAATAAATAAATAGTTTGTAAGATGTATTATATTGATGAGACTGTAAGTGGGTGATAAAGTAAGAGAGAGATTGATTAAATTGGTGACAAAGTAGGAAAGAAAAATAATAAAGAATTAGTTAGTGTGGGTAAAACTTTTCATTTTTTGTGTTAGGTAGTTTCTAATGTAACCTTAAAAAAGAAAAGTTAGGAAGTTATTAATAGAACGGAGTGAATATAATTGATTTAGATATAATATAAGAGTAGGATTAGTGTACTTCTCATATGAACTTTTAAAACAAACAATTATAAACTTCATCTTCAAATTACAAATAAATAACATTTACATATTTTATAAATCATAACAATTAAATATTATGCACGTTCATATTTTTATAATGCATTTTATGTAAATTTTGAAGAAGTAAAAAAAAAGGATGGTCCAAACGGATTTAGATCCTACCCGTCCCTAAAATTCGGGTTCAAGTCTAATAAGGATCTGGGTCCATACCGAGACCCGACCCGGAGCATGTTACTAAAAAGGTCTAGTATGATCACGGATAAGGGTCGAGTCTTGACCCTTATCAGTTGAGAGTATAAAGGTCCGAATTTGAGTAGGGTATAAAATTAAAAGGTCGAATCTGGACTTAGACCCTTTACATATACCCTTTACAGTTAAATTTACCCTACCCATTAAGACCACTAGAGAGTCCGCAAATCTATTCCCTCACACCTCATTGTTTGGTACATGTCTCCTCTCGTGTATCATAAGTTATCAATCATTTAATCAAAGAAGTCGCAATTATGGAAAGGGGGGGAAACACGAGGTGGACAGTTCAATCTCGGTAGTTATGAACTCCCGATTATGACTTTAGTTTAACCGATCATTGATTCTACAAAGAAGGAAAAATACAAGGGTCATCACTCATTTGATTGAAGGTTGATACTTAACAAATGTAGTTTTGGCATGCCCCTTCCCCTTGTTAGGACTTAGGAGTATTTGGTGATGTTTTAGAACCCATAAGTTGACCCTTGATTTAATGAGCTCGATGCACTTAATTTTATTTTTCAACACTTATTCAACGTGAAACATACGTGTTTAGTTGGCTGCAAGAAATTAGCAGAAGGAGCAAATTGAAGATTAAGCTAGCAGCCGAGACAATGACCATTCGTGTGAGACCAAAATGGTTCTCTACTTTGTTCATTTAATTAGGAGTTTAACTAAGAAACCCAGGCCTTAGCCTTACCTTAGTTTGTACAATGAGTTGACTCTCTAAGCTATGCAAGAGACAGAAGACACCCTATGAAGGATAAAGCTGGAAATGATTCGACTGGAGAATTTTCACATGTTTGATGACAAGGAACGTCTAAACTAGAGAACAAGGTCTTGTTTTTCTGGTCAACAAGTATAATCATTAACTAACAAATGGAAAAGGAAACAAAACAAATGGGAGGTGAGGCAAAGTTCCCTATTCCAGGCATCAATAACTGGGTTTCTTATATATGTTGGTCTGTATTCTAATGTAATCCACTCACAGACCCTATGGGCCACGGGTGAGGTGGTGCACTAGGAGAGACCACCATCGAATAAACGCAATTAGGGGACGAAATAAGTCAGCCTTCCCAAACTATAGAGACGCAGCACGTCTGAGTGCTTGTTTGATTTTTGAGACCAGGTGAAATACAGATCAGCATCACAAGCAGACTGATGACGGAAAATATGAAGAATGATATACAATTGAGCTCAGCATACATTTGTGTCCTCATAGAAAGAGAGGAATTTTCTGTATCCAGCCTGTTTGCATCTAAACATGATTATCATGTTTTTTCTGTCTTAATTCTATGAAAGGAGCAGAATTAAATGGCGACACTTTACCTCATAAGAAACATAAATTTGAGTAAACAAACTGAACAAGCCTATTATCCACTTCTTTTTTGGTCATGAAAGACCACATTTTAGAACACCTGACTAATATGAAAGCTTGAACACAGATGCTTGCGCATAATTCATGTACACACAACGAAACTGCCAGCAAATCAATCACAAAGCCATGAAATAAACACGACATCAGATGTTCATTCAAGAACAAGGATCTATTAGTACATATTACAGACTACACGTTAGAAATTCAGAATATTCATGTAATTTGGCAACATTTCACTTATCCGTGATCACTGATCACCATCCCTCAACTTGGCATCTAGAGTAAAGGAAGACTTCAGACCTAATTAATGAAGAGTAAAGTTTAATGCAATCTGAGTGATATAGCTTACGGTAGAGTTATGGTAAACACAGACGTCACCAGCACGTCTAAGATTCAAAGTCAGAAAAAATATGTACATTAAGTTGCATGCTAAGCAGTCAACTGGACTGAACAAGTAAAGCAGGGGAGTAACAGCACCAACAAGTTTCCCATACAACCAGACAAGACGTCGAAAACTTAACTTGGCAAGTTTCCAGAAAAGCAAGTGTAGACAAGCGATACAGTAAAAGAAGCTAACAACATAGTAAAAACAAACAGCTTGCTATTACAGGCACGTAAGTAACTACCTTTTTAAGTGATTACATTGCGGCTTAGCACCCATCCTATTGGATGTGTGTATTAAAGTTGTCGTGTAGGTTTTAGTAAATGGATAAATGTGTCGATCCAAGCTATTACAATGTGGCGTAGCTACTTATACCATAGAAGGAAACGTAGACAACCGCCAAATTAATGGAATGTATCAGCACATTTATCCACTTATTCTCTAATTATGAGCGGAAGATAACCGACAACCAAAATACACAAAAAAGGTATAGACAAGTGTTCATTTTCAATGTAAGCTCATGTTATTGCTTAAATGTGACATTCACAGGAGTTTCCAACTTCATGAACTTAAGACTTATCGTTGCATGCATCGTTCAATACATGGTGCAAGTAGTTCGCGCCCCAACATAAACATGCAGACACCTCTAGAAACAGAACGGCATGAAAGGCCTGTCCACGATAAACCATAACAAAAACAGTAGTTCTATCAATGTTGATCTACTGCCAAAACTGTAGTTATATCCAAGTTGATCTACTGAAGCTCAACACATAGATTGGTGAAGACAAGAGAAATCTTGCTACATTAAACCATGACAAACAGAATACCCTACAGTTACAGGAAAGGAAAAAAAAGGTCTTACTCATTAAGCAACCTTTACACCCTTGTCATCACCACCATCACAAGTGAGGATGGGAATGCTGCTTAGAAAATCATCAAGACCCTCGAAAAACCCATTTCCTTCGACGTTCTCGTGCTCCCCACCAGGTCCATTCCGCGGGTTCCCCCTTGCGGCAGGCTCCTCAGCTTCCTTGCTCATCTCGTTCAAATCTAACTTCCCGGAGCTCCTTGCAGCTCTAACAGGTTGCCTCCTAACATTGCTCCCCACCCCATCTGATACAATCTTACGTTTACGGCCTCTCACCCTTTTCGCATTTTTATTAGGTATGCGAACAACTCTCTTTTTATCGTTAACTCTACTCCAATCAATATCATCAAACTCCTCTGACTCCGAGTTCTCCAAAGGATCATCATCATCATCAATATAGACACAGCCCTTCCATGCGCCCCGTCTTTTGTTTCCTACATTTGGCGGTGCAGCGTACATAGACGAAAACGGGGTCCAGGCAGAGGAATTTCCTGGAGCTTTCTCCCAATGCTCCTTTGAAATCCCTAATGGGAAGAAACCCCAGCAGCAAAAGTACGACTCCTGCCCATCCACAACCGGTGGAGGTGACGGAATCACCACAGCCTGAAACGCCAACCTACAATTCTGACACCTCATAGTACAATCAATGTACTTGCTAGGATACTCATACATGTAATAGCAATAAGGGCAAGCAGTCCAGAAAGCCGATTCATCACCATCACTCACCTTCTCACCTATCAGCTCCTCAACATTCTCCTCTTCATCCTCCAGAATCACCTCATCCCCATTCACATCGACACCATTGCCGACATTAACATTAGCATTTACATCAACATCCTCATTCCCACTCACAAAATTACCATTCCCACTAGCAACATTCTCACTGAAATTCACATTCACATCATTACCATTCCTACCACTAACATTCTCACCCACATTCACATAATTAACATTCACATTAAAATCATGACCATTTCTACCACCAGCATTAAATAAAAAACTCTCATGAACTTGCTTCTGCCTATCATCACTACTCAATCTACCAACATTTGCCTCAGAACCATGAGCCACATTACCACCACTACCAAAGCCCTGATAACTTTCCTGCACAGGTTTATGACTCGCACTAGGACCCCAACCCGAACCTAACCCTGACCCTGACCCTGACCCAAACATAAAATTCGAACCGGAATTACCAAAAGCCCCTTGCTCACGGGGCGGACCGATATCCATACCCATCGATTCTACCCGCGGCTGAACCTGTTGCACCTGAGCAAATTGACTCGAACCAGAACTCGCCGCCGCAGAACCGCCAAACAGGACAAAATTCTGCTGCATTGTAGGCAAAGATGACGAAAACGGGTCGGGTCGGTTCTGCTGCTGCAAATAAAACGCCAGCTCCTTATCATACATAGCTTTCTTCACAGGATCAGAAATTACACCATAAGCATCCATCACTATCCGAAAAGCGTGGTCAGCAAACGGATACTTGTTCACCTGAGGATTCAGCAGCAACACGAGGTTCCGGTACTGGTTCGTGAGCATAGCAGAGAAGCTGAGGTTGTGTTGCGGCGGAGGGAGGCGGAGCACGCTGTACCAGTCCGGCTGATTGTTCCCGATCCGTCTGTCGCTGGCGATCAAGGTGTCGACCACGGCGAGAATGAGCTCCGGCTGACGGAGCGTCGGGTCGGAGTCACGCGCGCGCGTGGCGAACGACCTGCAGTTAACGAGCTCGCGAGACGAGAGGAGCTTCTCCGCGATTGAAAGCCACTGGATTGCCTCCGCTCGATTGGTTGTCGTTGGGAAGAATGGATGCTCCATTTTTGTGCATTCAACAAGCTGTAATCTCTTCAATTTGTATGTCGAATTCAATTGAATTGAAGTGGTGTGGAAGAAGAAATGGGAGAGTGAGGTTTTTGGTGAAAATGAGACCAAAAGGGTAAGTGGGGTTTGGGGAAAAGAGTCAAAACAGAACACGTGTGTTTAGGAAAAGAGGGGTAGAATGGGGATTTTTGCACTTTTTGACCTGGAGATGGAGCTGCTTCTTTTGAGTCAAGTGTCAATTTTCTGTTCCGATTATGTATGTGTTATTGTGTTTGTTTGTGAAAAGTTTATTATGAGTCGAGTCTATCCGTTTTACAAACTGTTGTTTACTTATTTACTCAACAATTATGTCTGCTTTAGATTATCTTCTCAAGGGCTGTTAAATTCTTTAACTATGTATAATTATTGTGGTTCAAATGGAAGTTCACATACAATTATCAACTCTTACTTTTCGTTTAATCATGGTCCATCACATACTAGATCTTATAATAATTAGAGTTCATTACTACATGCTAACAAATTCTATTTTCTTACCGAGTTTCACACTTCTTCATTCTTTATTAAATGGGTATAGATTTATGAAATATTGAAAATCTTTCTCTTTTTTAAAGTATAGGGTAATTTTCATTTTTTTTACTAAATTTATCTTGAGTTCATTTTCTTAAACCATTGCTTCCTCTGATATTTTAGATAAGTTTCCCTTTTTTTTCTTGTAATAATAAATTAAGTATGACTATGATTTTGCACTTGGGAAGAACTTTTATTTACATTTATATTCTTTGAAATAACGACATAAATAAATAAATGCATCAGTATTTATGACGACTACGTTCAAAATCAAAAATATAATGTAACGAAACTTAAACTTAAAATAGATCTTTTAACTTTTAGCTAGGAACCCCACCACATCTTGGACATGGACAATTAATATTTCCCATTCATTGGTAAATTGATGTCTACTTGGCTGCTTCATCGAGCATGTCATGGTCATAAACGAGTCATTGAAAATTTCAGCCTGCAACATGAATTCACATAGCATATCTAAGTCATATATATTGGGTCAGAGTTGTGAATATACGTCGCAAGGCACTGAATTATGATCGCAATGAAGTAAACGACCCACCGTGATCCAACAAGCTAGTAACCCAATGTTCTTGATCGATGTCAAAACGATCAAGAAGTTATCAGCATAAAAATTGACTTTTTTACTTTTTGTTAATTTTTTGTTTGCATTTGGATGGTAGTATGTTCATGAGTTGTTTAAACGATGGGTCCTAATTGAAATCTCTTAATGTACCATAATTTCAAAATATTTAACATACATTTGTTAATTATATGCGATATAACACTAACAATAGTTCGTAATATAGATATTGTAATCATATTTATACCATGTATATTCAATAATGTACCGTATTTTTCAAGAAGTTACACACATTTGTTAGTTATATACATAGCCCCCACATATTTTCCGCCTAACAAACATTTGTTGGTTAGTACTTGATTAATAACCAATAAACATGTTTGAATTACCATTATTTAAATATCAACTTGCTACATGTGCATTTTTATTTAATAATAACTAACAGACTCAATAATGATATTGGTTATAGCTAAATATAACTAACAGAGAATGAGGATGTTGATTATATGTGGTTGGTTATTTCAAACATTTGTTGGTTAGTACTTGATTAATAACCAATAAACATGTTTGAATTATCATTATTTGAATATCAACTTGCTACATGTGCATTTTTATTTAATAATAACTAACAGACTCAATAATGATATTGATTATAGCTAAATATAACTAACATAGAATGAGGATGTTGATTATATGTTGTTGGCTATTTCAAAGTTTCTTAGTAGTGTTAACATAAGTTCCAGAAGCAAGTAGATTCAGACTTCTGGTCCGCCCATGACTCATGTCCTTCCTTTTCACTTATTGTGTTGGAAGCAGAAGTATTGATCGAGCGAATCAACTTCCGGAGTCTTTAATTTAAACCTAGACGAACAATACACGCGAATCAATATATACAAAATCAAACCAATCAAGACCTGACCTTCTAAACTTAGCGAAAGTTAAGTGTATTCAGTACACCACGAATATATGATATCTTTTAAAGACAAGTGTATACAGTATCGCACGAGTATTTCTGTTTAATAAAAAGTTATTAAAAGTAAAATTAAGAAAAATGCTATAAATAATTGTGAAAATACTAGCTAGTGTAGTACTGCCATGATAATAACCTCCTGCCAACTTGAAATTCCAATTGAGCAAGAGAGGGACAAAGAAGAGAAAAGCAACCCCACCATAGCTTACTTGTTTGCCAACTTGCAAACTGCTTTTAAGCTCATTCATTCATTCGTTCATGTACTATGCTGATATATGCAGCCTTATTTCTGCTCCATCTAGAAAATACACAAATACAGCTCTCTAGGGTTATGTTCCTAATTTAATTAATCTCTCTTCTTACAATACCTCTCAATCCATCTCCAGGTACGTTATGTTACTATCAGACATATACTCAACTTCTGTGATCAAGATTTTGAGGGTTTTATACTTTTATTGTTACATTCAAAACCAGATTCGATTTCCTAATATTTGTACTGAGATCGAAGACTATTATACATCGATCCTCTCTATCTTTAAGTTTATTGTACACTTGTACTCAGTACTATATACTGTCATTGTGTAATCCCATATCCCAAAAAAACACATCTCATATCACTAGTACTGGGGAAATACAATTTTTTGCTACTTCTATTTCATTATTTCTGAACCCTTTTATTTATTTTCGAATATCTGTATGATGGACTAATTTGATTGCCGGTAGCAGAAAATAGATCATCAGGGCAATGGTGAGGAAGAGAATAGAGATAAAGAAGATTGACAACATTACAGCAAGACAAGTGACATTTGCAAAACGGAGAAGAGGGCTTTTCAAGAAAGCTCAAGAGCTATCTACACTCTGCGATGCTCAAATGGCTCTTTTTGTTTTCTCTTCTACCGGAAAACTTCATCAATATTCCACCTCTAGGTTTGTTAATTCCTTCTTCATCGTTTTTTTATCGCTCACGCTCTCACACGCACTCTTCAACTTGTCAATATTGGTGATAGCATCAATGAATGGATATGTAGCTTATCCAGTCATACCATCCATACCTAATAATTCGTATATTTTCGCGTACATACCAAGCTTATATATATATTCCCAGTACATAAAATCTTCATTCATTAGTCCAAGTCCTATTTTATGACTCTTTACAAAATTTATTGATTTTTATTTAATATTTCAACATTATTAGAATGGACATGAACTGATGATGATATTAAATGGAGTATAATGAAAACATTTTAATTTTTTAATGATGTTTCTGACTAAAACGATAGTATTTCTCCGTCACTTATTTTATATGAATAGGCCGGGTGTGCCATTGAATATACCAACTTTAACAATTTGTTTCGCGAGAGTTTAACAATTTGAATTTTAGCAAAAAAATAGGACTTTGATGCTAAATTTAAAATGTAAATGATTTCACTCTAATTTTTTCTGCAGGTCCCTCTTTCTACCTGTCTTTCTTAATTTTTACTTTTTTAATTGTACTCAAATGTAAACTCATCAATCATCTTACACACATCGGTTATTTTTACACCATCTATAATAAATCTATAAAAATTTAAATATACATTAACATTATTCTATAACACACTATAAATTCCATTATTGCTCATTAATAAATGAGTAAGAATAGATAAAGTAGTGAAAAAAATTGATAGTTCAAGAATCAAGATAATGAATTTCGAAAAATTAATCGTAAAATTTAAAACAATTTTAAAATGATAAAAAGTTAACCTTTAAAAAAATAAGTAACATTGGCCTATAAGAAAATGGTTTGTAGTACAATAGATGCGATAGTAGTACTAGAGGGCATGTGATCATATATTCCCACTTTTTCGTCAGTTCAGATTTTGCCATTTTTGCTAAATAGCCATATTTCATTGTTATTGGCTGGTTTGTTTATTCATGCAACAAGTACAACACCATTACCCCATAAATGTCCGTACATTGCCTTTCCATAATCTAATTAGAGCCTAAAGTTTTAGTCCGACTTACCTCCATAGATATTGACTTTCCGGCCGGCCATTCTATCTACTGAACTCATTTCTTATCCTAAATAGGAAGTGTATCTCTTGTGTATGCAGGGCCGGTTATGACTTCATGCGCCAATGACCCGGGAAGTTTTTAGGCCTCCATAGTATACTATTACTTCTCGTAGATAAAATGAAAATGTATTCTAATATTTACACATATTCACAATACTACGATAAAAAACTTATTTAAGGATATATAGAATGATGTTTCACTTTTCAAGTGTTTTTGTTCCTAGGTCTAATTACATCCAATATTAGTGTTAGTATTATGTTGATCCATTTTTAAAAAATGTTCTAGTAATTATTAGAAAGCTTACTCAGTTATATGGGGTTTAATTTGCAATTCCAATCACATCACATGCAGTAGAAGCATTGATACTAAGTTTATGATTTGGCACAAAGTTTAAGATACATGATTATGCACTTACTTTCATCAGTTAGTTCAAAGGTAAGGCAGGCAACAAGTACAGGTGCATTGGGGCAATGGGTTGTTGACCGGTTCAATAATGTATACCTATGTATTGAGTATTGACCACCAAAATGTACTACGAACCATATAAAATATATATACTCCATTGGTTATGCCATATATCCCTTGATTATCATTATATCTGTTCACATACTTATTCATTTGTATATATATAGCTAGAGGCATAGAGCTGTCCACATACTTGTTCATCCACTGATATTGTTATGAAGAAGCTCAAGTTTACAACTAGCCTATGCAATGTGGACCTTTAAGTACTAGCTAGTAACAAACAAGATTTGGGTTTTCTTATATAATTTGTGTCATGTACACAGTAATATGATGGAACTCATTCAGAAGCGTAATCTGCAACGTGAATCTGAGAATTCCATGAAATATCAGTATCAACTTCCTGATGTTGAGGTAAATTCCATCTCATCATAATATTCCTAATTAACCACTGTTGCAGGAGCAGTAAGACATTCTGAAAAGTTAGTTAATTTGTGACTTTTTGGATTTTCTAATTTGCCATGTAATTTTATATAATATAGATGGGAGGCAATAAGCATGCATTGCTCAAGAAGGAATTTATGGAGCTGAATATTGAGTTCAAGTACATATTCAACCTTAACAATATTCACACAATATATATATATATATATATATATATA